>QMIH01000032.1:1042918-1082918 GCA_003987875.1 Clarias batrachus
AGAGAGAGAGAGAGAGAGAGAGAGAGAGAGTTATCCATAGACATTTTTTCAGCACAACATGGGCATTGTTTTTATTTATTTTTTTAATTCATGTCATTTTATTGAATTATGACGAGCTATACACACGGCGCAGATTCATAATTCATAAGATTGTTGCAGTCTGACCTCGGCCTAATAATGCTTTGGTGCTGCATTTAAATGTTGCCTGACTAATGCGCTGTGTTGTGTGTTAACAAATCATCTTGTACTGTATGTGCTTCTCGTGTGGGCGATTCAGTCACTGCTCACTAAAATCCATGTTCTTGGCGTTTACTTGTGGAAATCGCACGCTTTAGGGCATCTATTTGTTTATCTTGCTCATAAAAACAGAACGCGAACAAACACGCAAGAGTTCGCTATAAATTCAGCAAAACAACCGACACAAGCAGTTCGGCTTGTTCGAATATCTGGCTGACACATGCTCGCTACAAATACACTCTCCGCTGGGGAGGTTGCGCAATTACCAAAGCGTTTTTAGTGAGAGTCTAATTGTTTGACTTTAGGGAAATGGCTAAATGTCGTGACTCAAAGCCTGTGTCACACATTACTCATTTCTATGTACTCTTGTTTTTTTAACCCTTCAAGATCTGCCATAGAAGAGCTCAGCCAGAGTGTATCCTTGTATTCTTAAGTGCTGTAGTGTCTGTTTTTGAATCATTTTTATATGACGGACATCAGTGCATCTGTCCACACCCTCACCTTTTAAGAATGTGTGTGTATAGAGGAAATGCCAAGGAACTAGATAAAAGTGCTTAAATGTGCAATAAACTAGAGTAAATCCCCTACATATGAACACGTTCCCTTCCGAGAGCTCGTTCGAAAGTCCAATTCGTTCGTAAATCGATAGTCTCGGTACTAGGATGATAACACAAGTAGTATAACACTAACATGTTCTTTAGAATCATACCAATGGTTAAACGATTGATGTTAAAAGAATGAGTGGTGTCTGTTCATATCTTTGAAAGTTTGTAACTCGAATGTTCGTATACTGGGGACTTGTTGTACAAAAAAAAAGTGCAGTTTTTAATTTTTTCTAAATGGAGAATGGCCACGAATGTCAACCTCAGACTTGTCAATGTTTAAAACCAAGCAAAAAAAAAAGTTGCTGGACGTACTATAAAACACCACAATTTATTCTGTACATCTGCGTCAGTTAGTTTGAAAGCGAGATTCTCATTATTTATAAACGGTGCATTAGATCCCGATGCCCTGCACCCTGTAAATTATAGATGGCATGAAAGGACGCAGTACATTTTTTTTGTGTTTTGGTCGGAACACAGTTTGCGGTCGCACGCGAGAAAAAAAAACGTCTTTGATTTTGTATCCAAAAATAATTATATCTCTATGATTTTCTATTATGATTCTGTTGCCGCTTAAATGTAGACATGAACACGGGATCTTCAGCACTCCCACCGTTTTTAAAAGGTTAAATGAAAATAATGAAACGGAGATGCTTTAAAGACGACTTAAAATTATGAATTGCTGTATTATCGTGTGAGGATGATGTGCAGATGTCTTTCTCTGCTCTTTATTTACCTTTTAATAACCTGCGGGGTGTGGTTGCAACTTTCTGTGTGTAACAGCACTACCTATTATTTTGTTAATGATGTAATGTATACTCGTAGACGGTGATGAAGTCAACTGATGCGTTGCTCTCGTCTTTCTCTCTCTCTGTAAACAGGGTTCTGCTGACCCTCTGAACAGCGCCTTCCACCTCACCTATAACATGGTCCTGAACCTGCTGCGTGTGGAGGAGATTAACCCCGAGTACATGCTGGAGAAATCCTTTTACCAGTTCCAGCACTACAGAGCGGTCCCTGGTGTCGTGGAGAGTAAGATACACACATGCTTATTTTTTTTTATTTTAATGCCTTTTTTTTTCCCTATGGTTGAGTATACAAATTGGAAATGCCACGCCCCTTCTCCATATAAATCATGGTTGCGTGTCCCACGTTTGCGTATTCCTACAGTATCTGATGATGGCTTCTTAGGTTGGAATGCTCAAAGGTCTTGAACCTGAGCTTGGGTTTCTGTCTGGAGTTTTGCCTGGTCTCCCCCTGCCTGTGTAGTTTCCTTTAGGGTATTCAGTTTCCCCCTTAAGGTGTAAAAGTCACTCTAAGGGGGTTTTCACAGGTCTGGTTTCATTTTGATCAGTGAGAACACACTCGTTCCATGCTCTGGAACTTTTAAAAAGGGTCGACAAATCTTCTTGGGCATCCTCCTCAGGTATACTTTGTGTGTGGGGAAGCACTGGGTATCGGAGGTGGCCAATGGGTCACGGTAGAGCTGGGCGTTTTAATCGTTATTTTCAAATAATTCTAATTTATGGTTTATGTCGATTTTGAAAAATGAATTTGAAAAATGAATTCGATGTTACAGTTTCACTTTGGTGCGGCACCACGAGCTTCTGTAGTTCTGCGACGTCCCTCTGTGAGGAAATACGAGATACAACATGGTAGCGCGCGCTGATGAAACCAAAGAGCTCGTTTCCAACAGAGGCGCGGTTTCTTCAGTCGTATGGAAATTGTTCGGGTTCGCAACTTTACACATTGAACAAGCCAAAGCCCGGTGTAAAATTTGTCTGAAGTTTGTGGCAACTAAAGGAAGCTGATTTACTCGAGCACAACTAATTTCCTCGCGCACCTCGAACAGAGACACACTGTTGAATCGGCGTCTGCGAGCTAAACAAGACAAGCGGCAGCGCGAAAACACCGGCTACAAGCCAGGTGAACACAGTGAGCACATTTCCACACTGTATCCCGTATGATAAGAGCCTCGATGGAAAGACATTACTGATGTTGTGTCGTGTTGTATCGCCAAAGACATTGTGCCCACATACACAGTTTTTAAAAAAATAATAATTAATTTTAAAAAAGCATGTAAAATGTCTGGCTCCTGTTTGGTTTTATTCAGCATGTAAGTAGCATGTGGTTTGCAAAATTGTTTAAGTGATTTTAATATATATATTTAAATTTAGATTTAAATATATATACTTTTAATCCAAATAAGCAGTTCATGTTTGGTTATATCGTTTTGCTTAAATAAATAAATAAATTAAAAAAAACGTACTGTATTTTTTGGTCGAATTTGGTCTAAAAATAAAATCTGAGATTCAGTTTATAGGGCATATCGCCCAGCTCTAGGTCACGGTCAGCATTCGTTCCTGTGAACACACTTAATTACTCTTTGGTGTGACTGCAGGGATGTAATTCATTTGTACCAACCCTTGAATTAAAATAACATGTATGCTCTCTTGAGCAGCCGGTCTTAGTCTCAGGCCCACTTTCTAATTATCATCACTGTGTTTTTATTCACATTTATTTGTTTTATTGTGCTTAATGTATTGCTCCCCTCCGTGTTGTTCCCAGAGATGCAGAAGTTGGAGGAGATGTACAACACCATCGAGATCCCCAATGAGGACAGCGTGGTCACTTACTATAAAATCCGCCAGCAGTTAGCGAAGCTCGCCAAGGAGATCGAAGAATACGTGCACAAACCCAAATACTGCCTGCCTTTCCTACAGCCTGGCCGCCTGGTCAAGGTGACCTCTGACCCCTGTGACATAAGTTTGCTTTGTTTCAGTGATTAAAAAAAAATCCTTTTGTTTGATGGTCAGCTTTCATAGGTTACAAGTAGCACTCTTAAGTGTCATTACTGTTTTTTATTTTTTTCCTGAGAATTATATACAAGTTTAATTCTGCTTTCTGAGTTTAATGTTACTGCTAATAGTTTGTCTGTTTGTTTTCCTGTCTATTACTTGTATTGATCGCTACCAGGGATTTCCCTTTCCTGTGTCTTGATTAGTCGTGACCTCTGAACTCCTTCGTTTCACTGACTGTTCTCACGTCTCGCTTTTACAGGTGAAAAAGGACGATTTAGATTTCGGCTGGGGCGTCGTCGTCAACTTCTCCAAGAAATCAAACGTCAAGGTACGCTTCGTCCGTTTCCCAGCAGTTACATCACGCAGCTGAAAGTATGCTGGGCATCTGACCGTCAAACCTTCTATGAGCTTGTTCAATATTCTTTTCCAGATTTAGCCCCGCCCTTCCCTCTTATAATAAGCTCTAAACTTTATAAGGGAAGACGTTCTTCCACTTTCATCAACTCAATGAGCTCACTGTGCGTATTGTTACGCTTGAACTGGTTTAAGATCTTTGTCAGGTGTCCACATGTTTTTGGCCGTGCCGTTTGTTTATATTAAGATGCATTGAACACATAGTGCAGTTTTAACACACAATAATAATAATTATGAACAAAATTTAGCTTTGTCGTTATAAATTAGTTTGACAGCCCTGTGATTACATAAATCTATGATATAAATTAGATTATATTCACGTGTAGTTTTGATCCACAGAAAACCAGAAGTTGGATACTTTATTCAAGGTTTTATCTTTTTTTTTTTATAGAGATGCAGGATTTGATTTTAAAAAAATCACAGAATGATTGTTTTTACAGATTGTGATTTAAACCGGTATGTAAAATGTAAGACAAACTGGTTTCAAACTTCCCGCAGGATGATGATGATAACAAACACATTTTGATCTGTCCATTTATCTTTAAAGGAATTGTTTTCACAGTCGTTTTTCTTTTTCTTGGACTACTCCATCGTGCTTTGTTTCAGTTTGCTCCGTACACTCTGTCCATACATGATAAACTATCACGTTCATTAGCTCTGTTGAGTGACTCATATAGCTGCGCCCACCCTGAGAGGAAAAAGAGCAAGATTACTGGCATGTTACTTTTTCTCATGTGTCAGAAAAGCATCAGGATCCAGATGCCTGGTGTAGCTTAACAGACAGTGAATTTTACCAAGATTTATTTTTCACATTAAAAGGATCTAAAAACAAAAAATACTGAAATTATTGACGAGCTCTACATAAATTCTCGACTGCACGTATGTGACACGTAATAAATTGCAGCCTTTTGTGATAAAATAATCAAACAGGTTATTTCATATTGTTATTTTGATTAATTGTTCTTGTTTAACATTTTTAAGTGGAAGATCTCATTTTAAAATATGGTTGCAAGAAGGGCCCAAGCACCCTGCAACACCACCTACCCCACCCTCAATATGATGCCACTCAAAGTTATTAACCAGTTTTCCGCATAAGTTTAAGGCATCGTCACGACTGGGCTGTTTGAGAAATCGAAAATCCCTCCACATTTTTCCATCCTCAGTGTCCAGAGATCACATTGGCTGAATCTCCTAGAAGTATATGAAAATCCAGTTGATGCCTTTTGTAATGTAAACGTCCCAATATAGCTGCCTTCCTGTCGAGTAGAGCCCATGACATGCCATGTAATATCCACAATGTCATCTTGCTAACGTCGTAGTGCCTGGGCCCTAATGAGTACGAGACTGTTTTTCTAAATAAGGACAATCCTGTAAATCTGTTCAGATATAAAACACGAGACCTGCCACTTGAATGTTTGCAATTAAGTACATTTGTTGTTATTAGCAAGATTATAAAAGTATTATGTCTTAGCGTTGCATATTTTTTGCTTTTTGTTTGATGATGATCACAATTTTCGTTTTACTTTTAAAAGCAAGTATGTTTGTTGTGTGTTTGTGTTCAGGCCACTACTGGTGATCTGGATCCGTTATATGTAGTGGAAGTTTTATTACACTGCAGTAAAGAAAGTGTGAAAAACGCCGCCACAGAGGCGGCCAAGCCAGCAACCCAGGGCGAGAAAGGCGAGATGCAGGTGAGAATGAACACGCATTCATGAAGTCATTTGGTTATTTCCAGAAGGTGTTTTTTTTTTTGTTTTGTTTTTTTGAGATAATCTATAGATCTAAGTCGGCATGCCTTGGAAGTTGTTGGGAGTGAGCCACATCTGGTTCCAAGTATATACTGTTATGGTGCTTCTTTTAGGAAGGTTTAGAGATTGTTGGGTTTAAACAAAGAAAGAAAAATAAGTGAACACATCGTGTTAGATACACGTTGAAGAGTTCCAGGAGTGTGGAGGTGTTCAGGGATCTTGGCTGTGCTGCTGAACCTGGGTGAAGAACCTGTTAATGCGATCAGTATAAGTTGGAGTTATGAAGTGATCGACTCTTTTTTTTTTTTCTCTCTTCTTCTTTTTGAATCAGGTGGTGCCGGTCATGCTGAATCTCCTCACCTCCATCAGCTCGGTGCGGCTCTACATCCCCAAAGACCTGCGGCCCTACGACAACCGACAGAGCATGCTCAAATCCATACAGGTACATACAATAGACGGGTACATATCTGAAGGAAATCTGAGCTCTTCTTGCCGTGACAAAAAAACTTGGACCGCTGGGCCTTTTATAATGACAGGATCAGCTGCTACGGTGCTCTAAAGAGGTTGCTAGATCCTGAGAGACTGATTGGTCACCTGAGCGCCATGTCTCTATGACAACGGGATCCACAGTTAGGGTCCAGTTTCAAAGTTCCTTTTGAAGTCAGCATAACAGGAAATGCAACTGTGAACACTTCCTGTTTCAATGGGGAGTACACCTTCATCATAATATGTCAGTGGGGCAAATCTTCAAATGTGGTAGATTTATATATACATTTCTACAAAATTCTTGCTCTGCGCTACAAACCCCACCCCTTAGGGGGAAAAAAGTCACAGCACTCCATTCCCGAATAAGCTGCACTCTTTCATGGGTCTGCGACAAACAGTACAGGACTAGTCACATGGCAATTTTGTATGGAAGAAGAAAAAAAAAAGAAGGATGATCCTGCAAGGTAATTGAGAAGCAATGCGTTAACTAATGAAGGACCGTGTAACTTTGTATGCGCTTAATTGATGGCATGACACCCATGTTACAGGATGTCGGCTCTTTACCATTTGTCTGCATTCTTCATTATGCACATTTCCATATGCCTCATATTTCTGAGGTATTTATCTGTATATGCATCATCTCCCTTTCATTCTGTCTCTCTCAGGAGGTACAGAAACGTTTCCCTGACGGTCTCCCTCTGTTGGACCCCATCGATGATATGGGTATTAAAGACTCGGGTCTCAAGAAGGTCATCCAGAAGGTGGAGGCGTTCGAGCACAGGATGTACACACACCCACTCCACACTGACCCCGCCCTCGGGGCAGTCTACACACTCTGTGAGAAGAAAGCAGTGGTGAGTATGTATATACACACACACACACACACCGAAAGATGATCTAGGTTTCCCTTTTACCAAAAGAAATAATTTCGATTGATTCGATAGAGAAAAATCTTTTTTTAATTCCAGCTCCATGTGTGTAATATTTACGTTACATTATTTCAGTGCTTCTCATTGTTGCACAAGCTTTTACGCTGCATTAAAAAAATAAAATAATAATACTTCAGTACCTCGTAAAATGTGCAACAGCGATCGAGCATTACTGCTTATCTTTTCCTGCCGGAGAAAACAATCACGAGCAAAAAACAAAAGTAGGAAACTGAATTTAAATGCCAGATTAGATCAAAAGAGATTTGTTTTTGTTTGTTTTATGACGCTCGTATAAAAATAATGAGTAGAAACAATAACACGAGTATAAATAAAAGAACACGCATCACATCCTCATCATGACTCGGCATCTGTATGGTGTCTGCAGCGAGGAACCTGTCTGTATGTGCGTCTGGCACTTTTATATCTTATTGTGTAAAAAAGAAAAGAAAAAAGAAATTTTTAAAAGGCGTGCAGTTCTGAGTTCTGACCTGGAACACTGGCACTTTAGGCAAATCACTGGGTGAAGTGTAACTTCCTGAGCAGCACACACACCGACACACCCAGAAAGAAACACCTCTCATTGTCTCCAAATATCTCTCTCGCATGCTCGCTAAGACTCGCACACACAAACACACATTTTGTGTGCATTTGAAGCACAGAATCATAACCCCACACTCTGCATCAAAATCATATACAAGATTAACACCCTGGAGCCGCATCATTAAATGATTAATCTCGTGTAGTATCCTTATCAGTATTTACACCGTATGATTTGTGATGGCTGTGATTAATGTAGTAAAGTGTGTGTGTTGTAGATTGCAGGTGATATCAAGGCGGCAAAGCGGGAGTTGAAGAAAGCCCGTACCGTGCTGCAGATGGACGAGCTAAAGTGTCGGAAGCGCGTGCTGCGACGCCTCGGGTTCGCCACGTCCTCCGACGTCATCGAGGTGAAGGGGCGTGTCGCCTGTGAGATCAGCAGGTAAAGCAGCTCAGCCCGGTAATCTCAAAAGTGTGGAGGGAAAATGTGCTCTGTAATATGGTGTGTGTGAATACACTGACACACAGACATGTCTTACGATCTCCTTTGTTAGGATTTCAGATTGTTCTGGGTCGATCACGATAGACCACTGACTTCAGATCAAAAGACAGACGTGTTCCGTCTGGTTCTGTTCCATCTTGTGTTTTCAGTTTTAAAGCCGTCTTCGGGCTCATAAAAAATAAATATTTTATACAATGAAAAGGTCTGTTGATCATCCAGACTTTTGGTCCGGCACACATCTTTTATCTTTAATAGATTCTTTTTATTATTATCATCTTTAAAATTTATTGAAAAGTTTTTTTTTTCACAGTTTGTTATAAGTAGTCTGTTCTACTCTATGTACTTTGATAACTTTTGCATTACTTTCAGTACAGCCCTCATGTGTAGTGTTGTATATAAGGATGGAGTTTTGGTTATACACTGTGTGTGATTCACTTGTTTTTACGTTATTTTATTTTGTGTGTTACAGTGCGGACGAGTTGCTCCTGACAGAGATGATGTTTAACGGTCTGTTTAACGATCTGACGGCTGAACAAGCGACGGCTTTACTGAGCTGCTTCGTCTTTCAAGAAAATGTAACTCCACTCACTTTATTTACCATAAACGACCTATACTGCAATCCACTAGCTGGCGAACTCATTAGAGGCAAGAAAGAAACAATTCTGTCAGATAAGGATGTAAATACTTTTAATGCTGTTTAAATGAGATCAGAATGTGAGACGATGAATAATAATAACTAAAGAGATAAAAAGAAGGTGAGGAAGGACGGATGTGCTTCTGAAGCGTTTAGTTTTTTTCCTAACTAGGATAAACAAAAGTTGCATTTGTATTTTCAAAAGCATTTTACGTCACTTACTAATGTAAGAAGTGAGTCTACTGCACTTGTGTAAGACATCGTCAGTATTTTGCTCTGCTTCATGTCTGGACAGGTGAAGTATACAATCCTTAGAAGTGTTTAGAAATCTCATAGCAGCTTCTGCATTAGCACCATTTACATTAAACACCAGTGTGTTCAGTGCGGTAAGAGCCCCGCGATCTCTCTCTCGTGTGTGTGTGAAAAAGACTCTGCGTTGTTCGGTTGCAGAGAAAAAGAGACTGATGAAACGCATAGAAGAAATGAGCGCTAGGAAAAAAAATGTTGATATAATTACCTAATTATTTATTTAGTGCTGGCTCCCTTTGGCAAAGGTTTGTTTATCCGTTTCCATCAACCACTTTCTAATCAGTGAAGTAATTTATTTATTTATTTTTTCCAGCCCTTGAACACCTTTTGGTGGCTTTTTCTTTTTGGCCGTTTGGTTCATTTCATTACGTGCACCGTGAAACCAAACCAAATAGTTTAAACGAGTGAAAAAGTAACGGCGTGTTTAACCAAGAAAAAGGGTGTTTATTCAGCGTCACACAGCCTTTTGTGTAGTGTTTTACTGAGCCGTGTGGTAATTACAGCTCTACCCGTCCTCAGTGTATATTTGGACATTCGTTTCCTTGATTAAAAACAAAGCATGCCGCCCTGACATGCAAAGCACTCGTGATGTGGACTGCACCAAGTGTTCACGGCACAGAGCCACAACACTGGATACAGGGTGAAGGTGAAAATCTCATGTGCTGTAAATGATCATAAAAAGCGAGCGGTTTTATCTGGAACTGTAGCCCAGTCGAGGCCGAATGCAGCCTAATCAAGTCACTGCTGCTTGTTTTCTGTCCGGAATGAACTTCTGGAAGTCTGGAACAGTCTCGGTAATTGTTTCAGCAGGAAATACATCAGAAGTAAAGTGCAGTTGATTATTCTGCTCCCACACGTTTACATGGACACGATTTGTTCAGTCTGGTTGAAATCATCCCGATTAGAGATTCCAGCTTACATGAACGCTGATCCTGTGTGATGTGCGTGCTCGTGCTCGGATCATTTAATCAGTGTAGCTTTTTTGTCATGCGCAAAATGCTTCTGGAGCAATTACTCTGCTGGAAAATATTACAAATCTTTTAATCGTTTCTGATAACTCGCCGTCATCACAGATGAGATCGGATTCCTGTAACCAATCAGTGCTCCTTCCTCAGCCAGGTACCAAATGCATGAACGCTGATCCTGTACGATGTGCGTTCTCATGCTCAGACCATTTAATCTTTTTTTTTTCACTGGTAAAGACCAGTGGTAGCCCGGTGTTCTCGCTGGGTTTACAGATCAGGAATGGAGAAAGAAATCTTCTCGGGAACTTGTCATGTCAACTAATGTTACCTCCACACAGGACTGAATTGTGTAGCGAGAGTATATTTATTACAACAATCAGATCACGTGTTTGCTTGGCTAATGCGTACCACTTGAACAGGTTGTCTACGGTTAACGTTTACATTTTTTTCTTCTTCAGATTGGGAAATCTTCCTTTATGTAAAAAAGAATATATATATATATAAAAACGTGTGGCGGCGCTGATGTAAGTTGAGGTCTGGACTTTGACTCGGCCATTTCAAAACCCTGATTCTTTCATGTTTCAGCCGTTCTGTTGTAGATTTACTGGAGTATTACTCCTTCACCCTTAAACCTCATGACCCAATTTCAACCAAGCTTTAGCTGTCAGACCTTCGCCTCTAGAATACTCTGGTATACAGAGGGGAGTTCATGGTCAAATAAAAGACTGCAAGTTTCCCGGGTCCTGTAGCTGCAAAACAAGGAGTGAGGAGTTTCTATTGAAATGTTGTTAAGAAAATCCAGGAGTCTTGTGGTTTGTTCAGATGCAGTTTTGACCCAAGAGAGTTTTTCAGTAGACGTTAACATGTAACATGCTTAGTGAAGACTGTAGGATCTGATGTACATCTCTTAGGCTTTTTATTTTTTTATGTATTTCTCTCAGCATTGCATGGTCTGACACTGGGTTGAACGTGTTCACAACAGTCCTGAATGCTTTTTCATTTGTGAATAATCTTTCTCACTGTATATATCGTTGAACTCTCAATTATTTAGACACGTTTTTATAACTCTTTCCGGGTTGATGTGGAGCAACAGTCGCTTCCTGAAACTGTGAGATCAGATTTCTACAGAATGATCTATGAAAATAACTGTTGTGTGTTAAGAAGCGATAGATTGTGCAGCCTGGTAGCTGTGAGGAAGGTGTGTGTTACAGCAGCTTGTTTGGTTGGTATTATTGGAAAGTGTGTGTCTGTGTGTTGACGGCTGCTTTCTTTCCTCCATCAGCTGTCATTTTGGAGTCCTTCCAACCGTCATGTGTGTGTGTGTCTCTCTCTCTCTCTCTCTCTCTCTCTCTCTCTCTCTCTCTCTCTCTCTAACGGGCACGCTGCAGAAAGCGCAGCACGTCTCATCCCTGGAAGGATTGCAGCTGAAAGCACTCTGGCATTTGTAGGAGGTCAAAGTTTACCCCCACTTTTTTCTTCACACACTAGTGTTTGTGTCTCCTTCTGACTGATGAACATCTAGGCTTTAATTAGGATTCCTGTTTTTAATAGTTTTAACAGAGTGTTTTTTGCGACAGCTATGACTCAAACAGGATTCTCAAACCTGCTGTTGTTTGGGGTCAAACTGGGACGACGTCGTCCTCCTGAAGGAATTCTAAGCAGTCCCACCCACCCAATTCCTACTCCTTAAAGAATTCCCCCCACCGATTCTCGCTCCTTTAGGGATCTCCATCGGGAACGCCGTTCTCTTTCTGAACAATGATGTCCCGTACTGCTCACTATGAAGGAAATTCACTCAACACCTCTGACTCATCAAGCAGCTATTGTTCACTTCTTCCAGTGATTTTATATTCTTTGTAAAAATATCTAAACAAACCTGATAAGCGAGCGAATGTGACCTTTTGCTGCTCTACCCCACAACCCATGTCTGAGTTAGGACATCATCTTATAATAAAAGAACTGATGGTCCTGGAGTTTCTTCCCTTTTTCAATTAATTTTCTCCATTTTATTGAAGCAGCCAGCAGTCCTCTGACTCAAACAGCGCTCGCTGCTCCTCTAATCCGATCTCTCTGTCCAGTTCCTTGCTGCCCCTGGCACGATCCGATGGTTCAAGTGAGTTCGGGTGTCTCGAATGTGGCCTGTACACAACGTGTCTGAAATCTCATAACACAAACATCCTAATATGAGTCGATGAGCAGCGCTCGGCTCGCTGCGAGGGTGGAACCCGCAGATCGCCGTCATTTGATAGCGACTGGAGCGGGGCATGCTGAGATTTATTACATTTCTGACGCATGGGTTTTTTTATTCTCCCTGTGTGCGGTCTTTTATTATTGTGTAGTTTACACATTTCATATTTTCATAGTGAGGTTACTTAAAACCGTGTATCGTGCCTTGCGTCAGCTTTTTTCCCCCCAGTTTTAAAGAACGCTGTTATTTTGTTAGAAATGCCATCTCTCTCTCTGTCTCACTCTCTCTGACTCTCTGTCTGTCTCTCTCTGTCTCACTCTCTCTCTCTGTCTCTGTCTCTGTCTCTCTCTCTGTCTCACTCTCTCTCTCTCTCACTCAGTTCAGTTCAGAAGAGCTTTATTGGCATGAATGTTAACAGAAGCATTACATTGTTGCCAAAGCAATTAGAAAACATACAATCATTTAAAATATACATATATATACATATACATACATACATACACATGCATACACAATATCGATATTAATAACAATAACTATCTGAACAGTATTGATATAGTTTCATTTATTCATTTATTTTTGTTATGAACTCTCTCTCTGTCTCACTCAGTTCAGTTCAGTTCTCTCTCTCTGTCTCTCTGACACTCTCTCTCTCTGACTCTCTCTCTCTCTGTCTCTCTCTCTGTCTCACTCTGTCTGACTCTCTCTCTCTCTCTGTCTGTCTCTGACTCTCTGTCTGTCTCTCTGACTCTGTCTCTCTGACTCTGTCTCTCTGACTCTGTCTGTCTCTCTGACTCTGTCTGTCTCTCTGACTCTGTCTCTCTGTCTCACTGACTCTGTCTCTCTGTGTCTCTCTCTCTCTCTCTGTCTCACTCTCTCTCTCTGTCTCACTCTCTCTCTCTGTCTGACTCTCTCTCTCTCTGTCTGTCTCTCTGACTCTGTCTGTCTCTCTGACTCACTCTCTCTCTGTCTCTCTCTCTCTCTGTCTCACTCTGTCTCACTCTGTCTCTGTCTGTCTCTCTGACTCTCTCTGTCTCTGTCTGACTCTCTCTCTCTCTCTCTCTGCAGGCTAACGAGATGCCCAAACTTACAGAACAGTTAGCAGGCCCACTCCGACAGATGCAGGTAACATCAATTCAGTCTGATTTAAACATATATACACACACACACACGCTGTGTGTGTATGCAGCGCTGTGGTTTCTCTCACATGTTTACGTTCTATGTAAACGACATTCGATTTGTCTCTTTGCTCCGACGTGTTTACATTGGAGAGCTTAACTCTGTGGTTTGCTCCAGTGGAGAGAGGAATCTGTAAAAGTCTTCTCCATTACAAGGTGAAGAATATCTCTGTAGTTTCTGTGATTTTGACTCTCTAGGTATTGTTCAAGAGGGAGGTCGCTTGGACAGGCAGCATATTTAGGTCACTAGATTGATCATTCTTGCTTTATCCACACGGGCCCTCAGAAATCTCCAGGCTTTTTTTAGACCCTTAAACTTAAACTGTTAGTGGTGACTTAAAAGCAGTTACGACCTCGCCCTGTTATGGTAATAATCATAATTCAATTATTTGTCACATTTACTTGAATCAGTGAAATGATTTTTGCTCATATCCCAGTTAGGAAGCTGGGGTCAGAGTGCAGGGTCAGCCAGGTCACAGCGCCCCCTGGAGATGATGATCAAGTGGCGACTTGCCAGTGCTGGGGCTCGAACCGCCGACTTTTTCTAACAATAACCCACAGTGTTAACGGAATGAGCCACCACTGCTCCTACCACCCGGAGATTGTAAAAACGTTTGAGTCCCGTGTGATGCCGTGTGGCCTCCTGCAGCTCGAGAGAGCCGATCCGCCAAGCTCGCGCGTTTCTTCAGAGAGAGCCTTCATCCTCTCTGGTTGGTGGCTGTAGACTCCCTGTGTGGGCGTGTCCTAATGACGGGTGGGAACTGGCTACGACCAGATTATGGAAGAAAATTTGCGGAAAACTAGAGGACAAACCCTAAAAAATATATATTTTATTGAAAAGACTAACTTAAAGCGTATCAAAACTCAAAATGTATTATACGATAAAGTAACATTGTAATATTATACACTTTAATAATGCTACTGTATGTTTTCAAACCTCTGCCATCTCCTGATGTTGCATTTTTCCATCACTGTTTTACGATTTTCCTTCCAATACATATTTAATTGCGAATGATTTAACATCTATCTATCTGTCCTATTTACGATAATAATAATTTATCAAATTGTTGCCAGCCTGTATATGATCATGTAATTAACGTCTGTGTGCGACGATCGCGATAGAAGCTATTGAAGAAAAAAACATTTCCAACACCGTGTCCTTGACTCAGCTCGGATCGATTATTCCATATAATTATTTTCTACATGATAATTCCGTATAAATCCTAAATAAATAAATAAATTCAATGGCTCGTTCCGGAAATACTGTTCTAATGAGAATCTCGGACGAACAGACGGACAACATGGCTGGAGGAGGCAGAGAAAAATCCCAGACAATCCTCTGACAGATTTAGAAGTACACGTTCTGCTCAGAAGAAACGACGTGGACGTTGTAAAATGACAGGCTTTTAAATTTTATGATGCAATAAAGGACGATCCAAAACAAAAACATTTTTCATTTTTCCCCTCAGTGAGGATTTCAGCTTCTATCGTTTGTTAAAAGTGAACTGCAGGGGCCGCAAACACTCCGTAACTCAGGGATGTCATGGATAGATTTATTTATTTATTCAGCGATCGCGTGATTTTATTGAACCTGAACCGAATCATTCCGATCGACAGGAGTGCGCCAAGCGCATCGCTAAAATCTCGGCCGAGGCGAAGCTGGACGTGGACGAGGACTCCTACCTGAACCAGTTCCGTCCTCATCTCATGGACGTGGTGTACACGTGGGCCAACGGAGCGTCCTTCTCCCAGATCTGCAAAATGACGGATGTTTTCGAAGGTGATTTAATACAAAATAATTTTTTTTTTTTTTTCTTTCTTTCTCTCGTCAGTGTTCTGTAAAAAGCTTATTGTGATATGAACGCGTGGCCGGATGAGTTACAACCAGTTTTATGTGGAGACGTTTTCTTGGCAGTGACGAGTCTCATGTTGTATTAATAATCAATAATCAGTAATAACGACCTGACTGTGGTTTACTGGAAGAGTATGTAACACACCGCCAATGAAACTGGTGCTTTAATACACACACACACACACACACACACACACGGTCTGTTTTAAGAATGGAAATAATATTAAATTGGTTATTAGGTCAGACTATGAACGAGACTTGCCTGAAACATCACACACACATCTTGTATCGCATTTTAATGAAATATGAGGAGATTGTATTAAGTAAGTGTCTGATGGCTACAATTGACCGTGGACACGTCTCCGGTTCTGATGATGCAGCGTGATTAAAGCCCGGCTCCTCCCCCACCTCCTACTCATCTGTGTATCCGGGAGGTTTAAGTGAAACACTCGTCATAAATTAAAGTGAAGGCAGAGGATCAATCTGCAAACACCGAAGCGGAGGAGATGGAGATTCCTGGCTTTTTTTAAACTTTTTTTTTTCTTCCCAGTCGAGTTTGTTGCTCTCTGGTGAAAAAAGAAAGAGAAGCTTCTTCCAAGAAAAATCAGCATGAAAGAAATCAACGTGTAATGGAAATGGACGAGTGAATTAGCGAAGAAGCCAGAAAGTGATTTGATTCATTTGGTATTCGGTCAAGCGAGAGAGAGAGAGAGAAGCGGGTGCATGTTATCACTCCGTAGAGAGGACACGGAATCGTTCATTCTTTACTCATTTTCTCTCCCTTTGTGTTTCTCTCTCTGTGTGTGATTTTAATTTTATGATTATTTTTTTAGGGAGCATTATTCGCTGCATGAGGCGCCTGGAGGAACTTATGAGGCAGATGTGCCAAGCAGCCAAGGCCATCGGGAACACGGAGCTGGAGAACAAGTTCGCTCTCGGTGCGACGCCTTTCCCTTCCTTCAATTCCAAAAGTGGTCCATTTAAAAAAAAAATTAAAAAAAAAAGCCAGACTTTGTGTAGAAACGTAGAGCTGCACAATTGCATTTGATCAAACAGTCTCCTCGAAATTACTTTTATTAATATTTATTAAATGTACTATTTAGTTATCAAGCTATTAACGTATTTATTTATTTTTACCTCAGCTGACAGATGATAATCACGTTAAGAGCAGCTCAGATGTTCTGCATATTTTACAAATAACCCAAAATCTGTCAAACGTTCACCTTCTAATTTCAGGGGCGTTTCTGATTTCTATTTCTTTCAACGCTGCTGTAAAACGATACTGAAGGTGTTTATCCAAAATACACATTAATCTGCTACTTCTGCTCTGTAAAGCTTCATAACGTCTCTAATCTGAGGTGCTGGTTGTTAATTGGTGATTTCTGAGGCTGGTGACTCTAAATGAACAAGTTTGGTTTTTAGTACAGAAAATCTGACATTCGTGTCATAAAATAACAGCTGACTGTCGGCGGCGTTGTTTAATTACATAAATACAGTATTGTACTAGAATGTAGAAACGAAATCGCTAAACAACATCGAGTCATGTCCAAACTTTTGACTGTTAATTAAATTGAGCTCATAACATCTCAGAAAACTCAATGTCACACAAACACCTCCAACTTGAAGTCCTGACAGTTTTTTTGTTTTTTTTTGTTTCTGTATTCATAATTGTTTCTTAAAATGTAAAGTTTAGATTTTTTTTTTTTTGTGGTGTCCAGAACTTAATTCAGTAATTTAGAACAAACCACACACTAATGAACAAAGCTTCTGATTGGACAGTTTAACACACGAGGCTCGCACGTGTATAAGTCATGTTCCGTAAACTTCAGGGAAAATTCCATATAAATTCCTGATCGAGCGTTGTGTGATGAACTGTAATACGATGAGGTCACAGTTTGGATTTTTGAGCAGCGCGTGTAAGAACTGGAAACGTTTAAGCGCTAGAATACTCAGACTCTCAGTCTAAGGTTGTATTTGAGATCATCTTCTCATGAAATCAGTAAAAACATCAAGTGCATCTAATGTTTCCCAAACTTACAGATTAACAGCAAATGAGCTCTAAATGTTTAGCTGAATTTCTGTTTGTTGTAATTTCCCTCAACTCATTTAACTCGAGGATGTTTCTCAAATATCTTTTTTTTTTTTGGTAATAATTTTCTTGTCTTTTTCACCAGGCATCACGAAGATCAAGCGTGACATCGTCTTCGCCGCCAGTCTTTACCTGTGATGGACGAAGCTGCTGATTAACAAAATCCCCCTTCCCTCTTTTCTTTTTATCAGTTGTGAATGTTTTTTTTTTTTTTCACACCCATTTTTCATAAAGACGACACAAAGATGCCGGTGACGGAGAAGTTTATTAACGTTCAGGTTCACAAATGTTACGATCTTGTTCTTTTGTTTCTTTAAACATGACAATATTTTTTGTACATAGTGTTTTAACATAATTTTAATTAAAAATAAGTGTATAGTGACAGATATTGTTCTTTATTTCAAATAATAACAAACAAACAAAAAAAACTTTGCTTGAGGAGCAAAGCTGTTAGCATCATACACAGGAAAGCAGCATCAGCAGCCCGAAGCCGTCTCGGGTCGCCGCAGTCTGGGCGTTTAGCAGAGTGAGAAAGCAGAAGGGTACATTCACAGGTTTCTGCCCCAGTGGTCCTTCCTGACAGTCGTGCGTGCAGACGTGCCGTGCTGCCGCGACGGAGAGACGCAGAACGAGGGTCCCGTGCGGCTTCAGTTAGTGACGTCGTAGTGGTTTCCGTTAGTCGGCGTCTCCTGTAGAGTGGTGTGTGTCAGGTCCTCGGCTCGCTGCGGGATCGCCGGCTTCTTGAAGAAATCAGACACGAAGAAAATCTAAAGGAGTAAAGTGAGAATGAAGTGTGTTAGAATAATACACGATGCTCTGAAAACAATTACATGTGGAGAAGAAGAAAAAAAACAAACATCTTCTAATACAGGAGGTCAAACGCAAGCTGATGTCATGTCAAGCATTTGACTCGACTCGGGATTACGTCATTTTGTTAGCATCGATCCGATTGTGATGACTGATGCACATTGACCTCGTCCAGTCAGTGACCTGCACGGTCACATTTATTAATCTAAAATACGTGAATTTACGTATTCGAGGGAGAGTCAAAAATGATCCGCACTCTGGTTATATTAAAACTTCTGATGGTAGCACTGTCTTATCAGCACCTTCTGTTCAGGGCTCCTGTCTCTCCAGTCACTTGGAGTCAACGTATTACATCCGTTCACGTGCAACTGTGGTCCAAGCTTGTGATTTGCATGAAAGAAAAGCAGCGTTCAGTGATTTTATTTATTGTTTTTATGGTCTGAGGGGTACCTGGTGCTGAAACAACTCGCAGGACTGCATAAGCAAAATTTGGAGCGATATTCTAAGGAAAGTGAAAGTGAATCGTTACTGGTGATGAGACACGGATGCATCACTACCAGCCTGTGCATAAACGAGTCTGGAACTGAAACATCCTGATTGAGCTCGTTACAGTGAGACGTCCTGATCTCACTCCATCTGACTTTCACCAGTTTGGTTCCCTGAAAGCAGGACGAAAGACGAGGACGAAGATTCACTTCTGATGAAGGATTGAAGACAGCGGTGCATTCGTGGCAGAGCGTTTCCATTTGTCTGAGTTCTTTTTTCCAGCCGGTACATTTAACACACTTTTTGAGGAGCTCTGAGACCTGTGTTCAGTTCAGCCAGTAAAATATGCTTATAAAAGAGTAGCTGCACTAGATTGTGTTCTCATGGAAGTGCTCTAGAATTCCCAGTTCTTTCTGCACCGTCTCTCAGCGTTCCAGGACCCGGTACAGTGATGATGTGTACGTGGGAGAGACGGGACACTCACCACCAGCAGGGCCATGACCGCTCCCTGTAGGAGCCCTGTGAGGACGTCACTCCAGTGGTGTTTGTAGTCAGAGATGCGCGACAGGCCTGTATATATAGACGCGGCTATCAGGAAGAACTGGATCGTGGGTCGCAGGAGCCGGGCCCAATCGTCCCGCATTCGAGCCTGCAGATAAAGCTGAGAGAGAGAGAGAGCGAACAAACAACAGTCAGTCAGACGTGCTCGTAATGATACGGTTATGTTTTGGTTTTCATGCAACGTGTTAAAAAAACAGATCGGTCCAAAAAAAAAAAAAAAACCTGTTAGAGGTGTATTTTTAAAAAAAAAAGTGTCTGGTTCTGTAATACGCCTGAGACGGCAGTGATGTCTGGGTGGATCTCCAAGAAAACAACCGAGTTTCATAGATAATTTGGCTGCTTTTAAAAGCAAGTCCCATCAAGCCAACTATGAAATGTGTTGCTGAAATATTTTTAAATGTAGCTCACAGTTGTACGACGGGTCTGGTTTAGAGTCTGCGGACAAAAACCTGCTTAAGTAACCGCCTGCTACCTGCCCTGAGGCGTCACCAGGAACGGAGACGAAAGCTTATAACATGATCCCAACAGTAACATAACTAAAAATATCAGGATTTTAATAATGATTAAAAAATAACATTCTGATAAAAGTATAGTGGCTGGTATAAAAGATTGTTTTTTAGTTACAAAAATTCACGTTTATGCTTTAAACCATCAGTGCGAGATGGAGGCTGATAAATGCATAACCGTGTGTCCTGTGGATAAAACAACAGAAATCTGCACCAGCCTGCAAGCTTCCATGCGGGGGATACCGAGAATTAAGAGTTACCATGAAATCATACTAATAATAATTAAAGATGAGATCTTTGAAAAACAAAAACAGGCAAATTCTAAACGGTCCTGGTTGTAAGTTATTTGTGGCAGAGAATCGCTTCTCGTCTCGTCTTTACACCCTAATGACAGAGCTGTGCAGGGACGGGCGAGGACGATTACACTGATTACACCTTGTATGGCATCTGCCCAGCTCGCAGACATGATTCAGCTACTATGTTCAGAAATGTACAGTGGTGTTACAAAAAAAATTCGAACCTGAACCCAGCCCAGAGTACTTGTGTGAAACACATTTGACTGTTACAGACTCGCTCCTCCTGTTTGGTAGCATCCCGGGGCGCGCGCCCGGAGCCATAATACACCGCTCAGGTATGTGGTGTTGCTTTATTTCGGTTTAAGGCGGCGCTCTGAAGGGATGGAACAGTTTAATAGTCTAACAACCGTCGATATGATGAAACAACCACCAGGATGGAGTTTAAAAGTGGATTCTCTCTCTCATTCTCTCTCACTCCAACATTATTCTACACATTATTTCCGTATTTATTACAGGATGCTCAGCCACTGGAGGCAGCGCCGGTCCCGAGCCCAGATCAAATAGGAGGGTTCCATTAGGAAAAAAAAACCTGAGCCAAATCGTTGTCCACTAGTGATGGGAAGTTCGGATCATTTTAGTGACTCGGTTCTTTGAATCTCGTTCATCAAAATGAACGAATCTTTTTTTTTGAGTCATTTGGTTCATTTCGTTCTTTTGACCAGAAATAAAATAAAATGTTACATTTTCAATAACAGACCCCCAACATGTCTACATACACACATTTTGGCTCTAGTTCCAGTAATGATGATATTACAATGAAACTGAGGACAGATTATAAACAGGATGAGCAGCTCACCATCATATCTGCTAGTCTGAGTCGTTCGTTCGTTCTTATGAATCCATTGTACTTCATAGCGTCTATGGGAGTCACGTGACAAAAGAACGAACGACTCGGGACTTGGAAGACTCGTTGAGAAACGTTCAATTCTGTTTCCTGTACACAACCTACGGAGGTTTTGCGATGATGTGCGCATGCGCGCCCAGTAGAATATGAACGAATCACTCTCCGAGACGACTCTTCTGAGTCGTTCGACTCGTTCATGAACGACCCATCACTATTGTCCACCATATGATGGTTCTTTATAGGACGTCTTCAGTGAGAGACTATAATGTGGAAGCAGGACGGAGATGATCAACACGTCGCATTCCCACATTGCCATTACGTTTGAAAGGGTGTTCGTTTAATATTAGATTCATTGTTTTAATATAAAGAGATCTGTGGTGTGTGAACTAATTTGAATTTTGAATGAAGACAACGTTCGAGACGTGCAAAAACTAAAACGAGCAGACGTGACTGATGTGTATATACTGTACAGTTTGTGCTCTCTGCCTCTACCGGTTGTTGTGCGTCAGTAAACAGACTCGAGTCATGATGTTATTGTGATCTTGATGGATAATTATACCTCGCACTGAGAGCAGCCGACTGCATAACTATCAGCTGCAGGTTCTCAGATGACCAGCGGAAGTCACGCCAGACTCGAGGACGACTTTATTTTAAGAGCTTAACAGACTGATCTGTTAGCGGCGCAGCTTCGGTTGATTCGCTAGCAAAAAATAAACAGAGCCAAAGCCAAACAATGACGTAAGAGGGTAAATGATTCTGGCTTTAAAATCTGTAAAACAGGTGTGCGGATAGACGTGTTGGGGAGCTAGCGCTTAACTAGCATTGATAGCAAGTCACACAGCTAGTAGGGGGAAAAAATACCAACAAAACTGTTTAAATAAAAATGAGTGTGACTGAACAGTTCACCGTGTATAATACTGTGTATGAGAGAATTTTTTTATTTTACCCACTAAGCCACAGTGCTTAGCAATGTTAGCACGCGGCTGTACCGAAGCACATTTGCAGAAAAGTTGACTAGAAGTAAAAAGTGTGCTAGGGAAAGGTGCACAAGCAACAGGGATGAGCTTCAAGAACTTGATTCAAGAACTCGGGTGAGCTTCACAAGGAGTGGACTGAGGCTGGAGTCGGTGCATCGAGAGCCACCACACAGAGGAGAGGCAGGCGGTCCGATCATGGGTTGGGTGTACTGATGAAGCGTTCAACCTTGATGGAATCTAAGCTCTAGTGGAGCGCTGGGATACGGCATCAGTGTAACGGGGTATTATATAAAGAAATAAGGGAGGTTTTACTTTCATAACCGTTTTTTGTTATTCTGCGCATTGAAAAGTCCTGGTTTGATTCGAACAGCCCTTATATTTCACTTTACATGTAATGAATCTAAAATATGCGAGTTTCACTTTTCAATTATAGCCCCAATTATCTTAACTTTATTTCCACCTTTAGTTTGCGTTCACTCAACCCAATGGACGCAGTTTGGTGAATGACCACTAGGAGGACACTCTAAAAGTGAGTCGATCCCCATAGACCCGCGCAGTGAACTGTCCAAGTTTTACAAACAGATTTGGTCTCAATAGCTAGATTTCTCCTTCATGATTACGTTACAGAGGTAAATTTTTATGCAACTCATCAGTTGCAGATTTCAAACTGCTAGCTCCCCTGCTATACGTCACTTTAACTAACCAGCTAACTGGGATCAGTGTAGTTTAACTTACAACAAGAAATGCAGGACGCGACGAGGGACGATGTGTGTTAGGGTCTGGATGACAGAGTACAATCAAAGCAACTGAATTAACTTTAGCAACCTTAGCATTTTGGCTAAGCTGCTTAATTTGTGGTAGCTGAGGTAACCAATAGCCAGGCTGCGTTTATTTCTCCCGTTCATGGAGTAACAGGACTTGTGTTGACTCCTGCTGAGATGGCGACAACCAGAGCTGTGTTATTAAGGTGTTTGCCCAGTCTTTGGCATTTGGTGAGGATGTAGGATGAGGTTTTTTATTTTGTTCTTAATATAGA
This sequence comes from Clarias batrachus, assembly GCA_003987875.1. Taxonomy (NCBI): domain Eukaryota; kingdom Metazoa; phylum Chordata; class Actinopteri; order Siluriformes; family Clariidae; genus Clarias; species Clarias batrachus. The sequence goes on from QMIH01000032.1 coordinate 1,065,963, forward strand.
GTCATAAAAAAGGTACTTACTGCCAGGAACAGCATACAGTACATGGAGAACGAGGAGTGGCCGGAGTAGAAGGACAGCCTGCAACACATGCGGAAAAACAGGAGATACATCTCAGCAAGCAGAGCATTAAAACGCTGACGGTGAGCTTTTACACTCCCACAGCGTGAATCCACAATCAGCCTTTACTGTCCCACTCAGATATCACCTCAGCTCACAAGTCTGAGTCGGTTTATTTTTCATATTCCAGGACATTAGATTAGCATGGATAAGTCATTGTACAAAGAACAAAGCCAGTGAAATGCAGTTAGCATCTAACCAGGAGTGCACACGTGGCCTATTTACAATAAAAACCAAATGCTGAAAAATATGTACATATTTGGATGTCTATACGGAAGAGTATGTACAGAATAAATAAGGGTAGAATATAGAATATACAATGACGGTCTCATAAATTATGGATGACTAATATTAACATGGTATAGATTTGGGCGATGTTTTTATCTGGTGATGGATAGATTAAATAAATATGCATAATAATAATACAAATCTCTCAGATATGGGTTCATTTCAGCAAACTTCTTTATGTCCCATTATTAATTTCTCGACTTTAGAAATCTTAATTACTATTAAAATAATATAATCTCGATTACTTTGTTTCGACATGATCATGCAGTTACTATGATATTTAATATTTCCAATATATTTAAGTTACTATTTTGATTAATTGTATCCATTTAAATTTTGGATTTCAAGAATTTCACACAATAAAAACACAGAAACAAATGAATGCGGAGTAATGATGTAAAAGTAAGAAAACCTGATGACCAGCATAAAGGCGTCGTTTCACTAATTTCATGATTCAGACGTGAAAAATGTGTGCAAGTGTTCGGCTCCTAAACGGCGTGTCGGTGCTCCGATGAGCTGAAACAGGTGTGTAAGGGCAGAGTAAACACTACGCCTCGTCAGGAGCTTTTTATGACCCGCAGGTTTACGCAGCCCTTTTGTTTGACAAACAAAATGGTTTTAAATACTCGGCGCACTTGTGCGTCCGCGTGTGTTTTAGTAATTCACCAGAGATGTGGGAGGCTGAAACGACATGTGCGCGCCCTTTTCCGGATTAGAAGGGCAGGCCGAGAGTGACGAGAGCCGAGGGGGAAGCGCGTGTGGACGGGATCAGCAAAATAAGGGCGGGCCGAGTATCCGGAGGGCTTTTGTGTCTTCCTGTTTATATTAGCTGGAGGCCCACTGCACCAAAAACCGCTCGGACATGGGGACATGACTGCTGGAATTAATACGTTTAACCCAAACACTGCGACATAATGTAAACATTTACTGTTTTAGGAAAGAATAATAAAGCTCAAGTTCTGTGGAGAAAGAGGGTGGTGATGTGCTGCTTTGTGGTTATAATCCTGGTATAGTTCAAGGTCAGAAGAAACTTGTACTAATACTACGGGGATGGGATGGACTGGTGGGATATACTGTATGGACTATATACAGTGGGTACGGAAAGTATTCAGACCCCCTTAAATTTTTCACACTGTTATATTGCAGCCATTTGCTAAAATCATTCAAGTTCATTTTCTTTCCTCATTAATGTTCACACAGCACCCCATATTGACAGAAAACACAGAATTGTTGACATTTTTGCAGATTTATTAAAAAAGAAGAACTAACATCACATGGTCCCAAGCATTCAGACCCTTTGCTGTTACACTCATAATTCAGCTCAGATACAGAATTGTGGCAAGGAACAGATCTGGCCAAGGTAACAAAAAAAATATCTGCTGCACTTCCTAAGATTCCTAAGAGCACAGTGGCCTCCATAATCCTTAAATGGAAGACGTGTGCACCCTTCCTAGAGCTGGCCCTCCGGCCAAACTGAGCTATCGGGGGAGAAGAGCCTTGGTGAGAGGTAAAAAAGAACCCAAAGATCACTGTGGCTGAGCTCCAGTGATGCAGTCGGAAGTTGTTGTAAAGAAAAAGTTGTAGAAAGTCATCCATCAGTGCAGCCCCCCACCAGTCGGGTCCGATGAAGCCTCTCCTCAGTGCAAGACACATGAAAGCCCGCATGGAGTTTGCTATAAAAACACCTGAAGGACTCCAAGATGGTGAGAAATACGATTCTCTGGTCTGATGAGGCGTTGAGGCGTTGAAGCGGTATTTGTGGAGAAAACCAGGCACCGCTCATCACCTGTCCAATACAGTCCCAACAGTGAAGCGTGGTGGTGGAAGCATCATGCTGTGGGGGTGTATTTCAGCTGCAGGGACAGGGCGGCTGTTTGCAATCGAGGGAAAGATGAATGCGTGGTACAAGTACAGGGATATCCTGGACGACAACCTTCTGCGGAGTGTTCAGGACCTCAGACTGGGCTGAAGGTTCACCTTCCAACAAGACAATGACATTAAGCACACAGCTAAAATAACAAAGGAGTGGCTGTTCCCTTACTTAAACCCAACTGAGCATCTCTGGAGAGACCTGAAAATGGCTGACCAACAACGTTTACCATCCAACCTGACAGAACTGGAGAGGATCTGCAAGGAGGAATGGCAGAGGATCGCTAAATCCAGGTGTGAAAAACCTGTTGCATCTTTCCCAAAAGGACTCATGGCTGATTTTTAGATCAAAAGGGTGCTTCTGCTAAATACTGAGCAAAGGGTCTACCATGCAATATATCAGTTTTTCTTTTTTAATAAATTTGCATAAATTTCAACAATTCTGTGTTTTTCTATCAATATGGGATGCTGTGTGAACATTACTGAGGAAAAAATGAACTTGAATGATTCTAGCAAATAGCTGCAATATAACAGAGTGAAAAATTTAAGGGGGTCTGAATACTTTCCGTACGCACTGTAAATGTGTGGGTGGGTGTGATATAGGGAATATACACAAATGTGTAGATGGTTGTGTGTGATGGATATGTTGGATTGGCTGTGGTATGGAAGAATGGATGGCATAGCATAGTTAGCATAGTTGGACCGGGTGTGATGTTATGGATGGATGGGGGGAGGGGGGGGGTGAGTAAGTGGAATTTATGGATGTGTGAGTGGTTGGGGTGGATCAGTGGGTGAGTGTGATGGATATAATAACTGGACTGAGTAAATGGAAGGATGGATAGAAAAGTGGCTAGGATGGATGGACAGGTTGAGATGAATGGAATGTACATATCTGTGGGTGGTTGGGATGGGGTTATGAAAGAATGGGTTTTCAGGTGGGAGAGACGGATAGACGGGCAATTGGATGAGATGGATGGAACGTATAGGTATGTGGGTGGTTGGGATGGACGGACTGGTATTTGGATGCAATACACAGACGGATAGACCGAGTGGTCGTTTTTTTTGGGATGCAATTGATGGACGAATGAATGGATGGTTATTCAGTTGATCTTCATAACGTAACATCATAAGTGTGTCCCCTCTTATCTCTAGCTAAAAGCAGTCTGTCTGGAACGCTGCCGTGTAAGATCTCAAATGGATGAAATGTGCTGCTGTGTTCCCTTGAACGGATCGAATTACAGGTCAGGAGGCTTGAGACAAAGAAGCGGAGGACGGTTGCATATTGCTGAGAGACAGAGATGAAGCAAATACTCTGCAGGTCAATGGTGAGACTCGGCAGATCCGTTTCATTCAATAAAACGATTAGCATTTGATAACTAATGACATGAGCCAGTTCTTAGAAGCAAACTGAGACCTTTCAACTCTAATATCTAGTGTTTCTTATATCATTTGAACTGACGCGAGTTCATCAGGTCCAAAGTTGCTTAATTTCCACCTTACTTGTACAAGTTTATAACTCAGAGATCTGAGCTAAGCAGATACGTTTGATTAGCCTGATACAAATCTCCCAGACATACCCCTGCCTTGGTGTAAGACCATACGCCCATAGTATCAGTTAATGAAGGGTGATTCATGATTATTCTGGGCACTGCACTTCCCCCTGTGCGTTGTTTGTTCTATATATAGCTCCATCTCCTAGGTGAAACAGTGGATTTTGTCCAGCGGAGTTCTTTCCTATCAGAGAACAGAACCACTCCTACTGTTAATGAGAACGTTCTGGAACAAATTTCCACCACTGGCCTTGAGTCTGGCCCAAGAGACCACGCTGAAACCTTGAGTGGCGGACTCTTTGTCTCAGTATGTGTGGGCTCTAGTAGCTCACCACAGGGCTGGAACACACTGGCGTGTGTGAACCACAGTCTCACCACAAAGGCTACAGAGGTCCAAACCCTTGCTGTAAGCTGGATTTCACTTAAAGGACTACTGAAATAATGATCAAGGTTCTCCCATGTGGTCCTCCAGGATCAATCAGTAACCTGATACAGGAGCAAAGTGCAGCTCCACTACCTGGAGACCCTGTTTTGATCAATGCATTCTCACGAAGCTTGATCCAATGCCACTGGACCCTTTAAAGTTGGACACACCATTAACCTTGGTGCTGACCATCTGGGATATCAGTATGAGATTAAAAAACAGCCTGGTGTGGTTCAAGTAAAGATCTAACATGCTTACTTGGTTGTGGAGGGGGTGTGGAGGGGAATGTCTCCCAGACAAAAGGAACCACATGAAAGTAGCTTTAGTAAAGTGGAAGGGCATAAATGTTTTACATGCTCTTAATTTCCACTTCAAAGCCACTCATGAAGCAGATCGGAGCGCTGATGGTGCGCCATTTGACTTTAAGGGCGTCTGACGTCCAAGAAATTCCCAGGGCGCAAATTAACGAGCTGGAATTTCTCTGTTAGCTGGGCAACTTGTCCAATAGGATTCTTTCTTGTAGTCGGTTTGACTTCTGGCTGCCTCCATTAAATGGCGTATGGTCTAAAGTCAAGGTTTACACAGGTGATTTATAATTTGTTGCTCTGCTCATAGCTTATAGAAAGATGCCAAGAAGCTCAGCTTTAAAAAAAAAAACACCCAGAAAGCAGATGTTTCTCTACTGGTTTCTATTAGAGATGGGGGTAAAAAAAAAAAAATAGATCCGTTACATATCACAAATTCTTTGGTGAGGTAATTCATGCATCACTACACTGACTCCAAAATCTTTTTTAATTTCATGATGGGTAATTTGCTAAATTTGTTTAGAATTATAACAGTCTATAGAATCGCAATCCGGATCATCAAATCGGCTCCTAGGTATTAGGATAACATCGTATCGACTCGTCCCTGGTTTCTATTGTGTACGAAGGAGAAATGTTGAATAAATCTTGCAGGCATATACGGGTCCTCAAAGAGTCATCATCAAGTACCGTAGACTTTATGAATATTAAGTAAATGGTTGAGGTTTTCTTTATTTGGATTGTTCGAAGTTCTTAAAATTATTTGTCGATACGACACTCATAGATCTCATCGTTTGGATCGATTTAAACCCGTGCTCTTTGATCAGTACCCAGGACCACCTACCTGGCCTCATTTACAATCTTCGCATCCCCGCTACAGACGAAGTCCTCGATGTAAGCTCCATTGGAGCAGTTGATGGCCTGCCAGTTAGGCTTACACACGTCCAGGAAGTGAGGCCGCAGTCGGCCGATCGAGTACTTGCCGATGTCGGTGAGGGACTGGCTCATGGCGGCACCGAACACGAACGTGCCGATTGCTTTGTAGATGCGGGCAACATAGATGTTGCTGAAAGAGGACTTTGATTGGATACGTTTTAGATAGACTGAAACGCACTCACCGATGATCATCTGCGAGGGAGGAAAAGGACAGAAGACAGTTTAGTAGCATGTTCCTGTCTGGGAAGTCTATAGAACTAGAACTTGGCCAGATTCTAATGAGGATGTCAACTCAAATAATCAGAAGGCAAGATGGAGCAAAAGTGGTAGTTGACGACGCAGTAATCACTGGTCCGCAAGTCAATTCTTTAACTTTTAACTTTTTGTTTGTTTCCCCGTGTTTACCTGGCTGTGGGGCTTCATGTTCTGGTCTCTGGTATGCTCTAAATGGTCTCATTTTCTTTCCTGAGCAAATCCCTCACGCTTGGTCTGGTTTCTGCATCATTTAAGAATCTTTCAAATAAATGTCTCCAAACTAATAACAGCTAAACCTTTAGAAGAATTCCTTTAGGATCTGGCTCCATGAACTTTTGACGTTGGAGTGAAACAGGTTGCACTTTAAGCCTGGATTCTGAACCTCAAACCCTGGATGGTTTTCCTTACATACTTATATTTTATTTCATAGAGCTTCATAAACTTGGATTTTGCTTCCTGGCAAGGTGTGCGTATGCACGCTGTGAAGCCAAAGTCTTTACCTAGGACACGTTCCCAAAATAACATTCTTTCTCCCCAAATCGCTGCCATCTGATTTCAACAGTACGTGCCTCGTCCCGCCCTGGAGACGCACGAGTCAGGAAGCTTATGTTGTGATTCAGCGCATTGCAGTTTGAGGAATCTAAGCAAACATTGAGTATAGGTTTTGTACGATTAACACAATCTCTCTTGGAGGCTTCTGTAGCTACTGTAGGCAAAATTAGCATACGTTAGTTTCTGAACTGCATCTCTCCTTGTTGCTGGAGTGGGGTACAAATGGTACATAATGTATCGTTCAGCTGGAGACAAAAATGTACTGTACATTACCAGTCAAAATCTGGACACACCCTCTAATCCCATGATCTCTCCTGATTTTTATTTCTTTCTGTATTGTAAAACGGTGCTGAAGGCGTCCAAAATATGCAATGATCTCCTTTGAACAGTTGATACTGAGATGTATCTACTACTTATTCAGGATTCAAAGAACTTTATTAATCCCAGAGGGAAACTATGCTCTGGATAAAGCCTTCATAACGGCTCTAATCCGAGGTGCTGTTTGTTAATTGGCGATTTCTGAGGCTGGTGACTCTAAATGAACTTCTCCTCTGCAGCGGAGGCAAGTTTTGGTCTCGTTTTCCTGGGAAGGTCTTCATGAGAGACGAGTTCCACACTTGACACAATACTGTTCCTGCAAGAACTGGTCCAGAACAGCTGACCTCCTTCGTGGCTTAATAATAACATCTGACTGTTGATGCGTACTTTCCTCGTACGCACCATTCTAGGTAGATATAATGAAGCTACTTGATGGTACCGTCCCATCAACAAGGAGAAGTCAAGTTTGGACATTTATGAGACTAGCTGACCGTAGCAATGGAACCTAGCTTGATGATGGATGATGAGTGCACGGTTTTAGACATTTCAGTCAGCATTGGTTAGTGTTGAAAATATGCAGAATTTTATGAAATGCTGAGCTACACAGTAGTCCGCATTATGGAAGCAGTCTTGTAAAAATTTCCAAGAGTAGGAGGCGCGCAAACACACACTCACACACACTGCGGGGGATTGTTAACACCAAAAGAACCAAGCCAATGCTTGTATCCGAAATCTGTGAAATGCACCAAATGAGTAAATTTCCATCAGACTAAAGCGATGGGGGATTTCCTTATGCCTCTGTGGGTTAAATAAGTGGGCATGTGGTGTGTGAGACACATTGTTTGCTCTGTGTGAGATCTTAGATGAGTCTTTGTTTCATTAAAGGTCAAGAATAAGTGACATGGACTCTTTGGAAGAAAAAAAAAAGGAATAATTGATAATTGTGCATTTCTTTAAAACATCATTCCCACATTTGGTCAGTTTTCATTTCCCCAGAGTGTTTGATTAATCGTTGTAGTTGAAGAAGGAGAGAAAGTGCAGGCAAACCAAACAGATCTGAAGCAAAGTGTTAACCACCACAGCAACTCATGCAGACGGTGAGCTTTTAAAGCCTGACTCCAGTCCTGTCTAAACAAACCCCCCGGTTTAGTGCTCCACCTGCAGATCACTGCTCATCTTCAAGCCCATCACACGGCGGATCAGAAACGCTGAACTGATTCCTAATGCACATCGACTCGACCAGCAGAAAACGTTTTTTTTTTTTTAGCAGTGTGAACAGTCACATCACCTAAACTACTGTATACGCAGCAGAAGCTGAGTCGCTTTCTTAGGAAAAGTAAGTCACAACTAAGCAAAATCTGAATTTTATCCTGAAATGTATTGTTTATGTTCTTCATGTTTTTATTTATTTATTAATTTTCAGATATTAAGCTCAATACTGGGATTTTTCTAGGTAAGTATCCAGGATGCTAAATTCTAAAAATGTACCCCATACAACTTATTTTTATGTACAAATTATTTTTTTATTATTATTATTACCGAATATCACAAAATATTATTTATCCTCGTCCTATTTATCCTGAATACACTTTAAATGCTCATTACGTACTGTAGTGTGTAACATGATGAACTGTAAAACCCGAAAAGCCACAGAATGTCTGCAACTACTATTTTAACATGGCTTTTAGTACTTAATGCAGTACTTTATTTTCAAAATTTTAAACTCCATATCTCTTTTCTAATATAAAAATGAAGAACACGGGTACTGCCATGGATTATGGATGTTTTTGTAGATAGACTTTCATGACTTGACAATAAATGTGAGACCGACTCGAGATATTTAAACATTGATTTATTCTAATATATAAATTGATAAATTCATGCCAGCAACCCTAATCCGAACTGTTTAAATATATATGAGGGGCGTTCAAGTCAAACCGGGATTTTTGATAGTGCAGAATGACAACACATTTGTGTTAAATTTAAAACTCGCTTTATTTCTCTATATAACCTCCTGCCACACTAATGCATTTATCCCAGCGTTTCACTAGCGCTTGGACACCAACGTTTTCTCAGTAAGCCGGAGCCATGATCAGCCTGCCTGCTGGCCTCCCAGGAACTCCTTTAACGACCCAAACATGTGGATATGTCTTGGAGCGAGGTCAGGACTGTACAGGAGGGCGGAGCAATAACTCCCAGCCGAGTTCCTGTAAGCTGCAGGTGGTGTTGAGTGTGTGTACAGTTCCCACAGACAGAAGCGTCTCTTCAACATGCTGGTGACGAATTATCAGTCGCTTTGCAGTGGGGTTTGAGACACCTTAGCTGGGATAGTCATTCACGGACGTACGTCCTTCTTTAACACGTTTGGACTGTTCAAACGTTTTACTGTGGTTAAGAGTCTTGATACCATATGAAATGCGTAACCATGTGTTACCATACTGTGCTTGAAGTCTTCTGTAAACGTCAATGTGTTTTCCATCTTAATCAATGAGAAAGTCCTGGTTTGACTTGAACACCGCTTGTAGATAATAAGTTGCTATTCCATATTTGAATGATCAAATACTTAAAAGTATGTTAACTCAATAGCTTTTTGATCTGTATCGATTTTATGGAACAGCTATTCTGCGAGTTTCATCCTCATGCTATCCACCTGTCAGTATTTACCTGTGCATGTTAGGTGCGGCTCTGTCTGGTATGGTATGGAAATTTAAACCAGACACTTTAACGCTAAACAAAGCCGTGTTGTTTTTTTTTCCTTTTTCTTTTTCCCCTTCAGGACTGGAGCCGGAAAACTCTCGAGGAAAGCTTGAAACAGAGAGCGAGGATGCGTCAGAGACTGCATGAACAAAAACGAGGTACACTTACAGTGAGTAGAACGAGAGGGATCATTACTCCTCCCAATAACTGATAGGAAATGGTGTCATCCTTTAGAGGGTACTTGATCGAATCATCGTTACAGAAAAATCCTCTTTTGTACGGGGAGTTTTTCGGGGTGAGTATTGCGAATGGGAGTCCAACTACCAGGAAGAGACACAAAAAGCAATGGGAGGGGAAAAAAAAAACACACAATGACAGCAGTGGGTTAAAAGAGAGATCTGCACATGACATGGGTCGAGCCCAACACGAAACCCAAACACACACAAACATACAGTACATGCTGTGGATGGAGAGCAGACATGACACGGCTGCGTAGGTTTTACCAGGACCGGTGAGGTTAGCCAGGGGGTGTTGAGCGGCAGGAAAGGTGAGCTACAGGACATTTGCATGTTAGACACAGCAGTAACGTGATACAATGTCAGGACCGTACATCATATCCTACACGTACAAACTGTAGGTGATGTGATCAATAATGTGACTTTGGACTGACAGTCGTCAGATGTTTGATCGTGAAAAAACACCCTGGACAAATATTGATTGAGCCTTTAAAGTTAATCATCAGCAACATTCTATGTTGTGTACAAACGCTCAGAGTTAATTAGTAATACACACATACTGTACAGATATACATGTTATACAATTAACAATTAGCTACAACAATCTACTGTACTAATTTAGATAAAAACTTAATCATAGTCTAGAATACAGATTAGGTGATGCGTGTAAGAGATAACTATAGCCTATAGAGTTCATTAACAACTATAATAATATACTGTTTAAGTATCTAAACCATATCTAGATCATATCATATAGCAAATATCCCTCATAGTTAGCAACAAGATCACGTTTTGTGCTAATATCGATATTTATATTAATAATGCTAGTAACGCTACAGATTGGTAAAGTGTATTAAGTATCTATTAATAGCCATCTACTGTATATTGTCATACATGGGTAATTTACTAGCATTATATAATAAATTAGTTACATAATGATAAAGTAACACTACAAATGTATCTAATTAAATAGAGAATGTCCTGTATAAATATAGACAATTCATCACGAGTTAATAAAACTCTAGCTAAGCTATAAATCGAGATTGTTTATTAATCAGTAAAACTATTGTACAAATATAGGGAATTTCTCATTAATGAATAATACCTTATCTACACTCCAAATATAGATCATTTATCATTAGCTTGTAACAATGTATCTGATCTACAAATACAGGTTATTAGTAATTAGTAACATCATATCTACACTACAAATTGAGATATTTATAATTACATTAATACATTAATTAGTAACACTGTATCCAGTTTACAAATACAGATATTATTATTGAATAAATGTCAACTGTAAAATGTAATAACTAAAAGATATTGATAAAATATCAATATTTGTACATTGGACACATTATTTGTTGTGATTTATCAGTAATTAGTAATAGTGTATGTACTTTACAAATCTATATTAGTACAAATATTTATAATTTATCCTTAACCATTAGTGCTGCATCTACTGTACAAATATTGACAATAATTAAACAGGTCTACTGGATCTACTGTACAAATATCAATCATATACTAAATGATAATTCATTTAATTGAAAATGGAAAGTCATATGGTAAATAATACAGAGCTAGAAAATTAGGACTTATGTGGCCATTTTTCAGTTCTCTTTTTAACTATGAAATTAGACATAATTTATGAATACACATTTATTTTATCGCTGCTTAAAATAGAGAGCACATGGCCAGCGGGTTTCATCCATGTGATTAGCTCACATCATGCTCATGTGGTGATGATATCCTGAAGGAAATACACTGAATAGACCATTTCAACCATGTGCACAAAAATCAGGATATGATTTTGATCTCAGTCTTATTCCTGTCAAGCTGCAGTCTTCACATTTTAACCATCTGGCATTTGAAATCTTTTTTTTTTTTTTTTAGATTCTTGTTTACCTAGTTTCATTCCTTTGTTTTGACGCTCTAGTGGTTTTGAAGGTGGTATGGGAAACCGCCCCAGTCGAATGTAGCATGAGAACTAGAATGATGTGATCTCACACACACACACACACACACACACACACCACAATTGGCGCCCATTTGGAGATCTTTTACCAATTGAATGGTCAATCTGGCACAATGTTGTTGAATGCACACCTGCAATTTACACTTCCATAAAAACCGAATTTGGGTCAGACCTCTTATTGACCTTTTCTACTTCTATTTTCTGCCCTATAAACACAAAAAAAGGCATGTGAGTACCTGGCACAAACATCAGTTCCTCAGTGATGATGGGATTATTGCAGACTGGCACACATGAGCTTATATGAGAACGATTGAGAACCAGGTTAGGCTTCAGGAGACGTCATGCAGTTTGAACGTCACCTTCCATCAAACTCCCATGCAAAACTATAGCGTTATTTGCATGAACGATGGAGGCAAGTCTGCAGGAGTTAAGGCTATTCTTCTAAAGCAGAATGCTTGGTTTCGCACTTCCTAACACAACTAACAGTTCTCAGTGCAAAGTAGAATTCTCCATCCAGTTTCTTACTGATGTTGAACAAGCTGTCCAACAGTGGGAAAGTCACTGCACTGCTCATGTAACTTCAGATCATCTACATAAAAATCTCTTCCCTTTTAGACCCTGATGCTCCAGTTGGAGACCCGCATTTCACTTTAGTTAATTCCATGTGTGAATGGAGATCCGGTTCTTTCCTCCATTGGTTTTTCCAAGTTAATTCATATCATATTAAATCACCTGCAATTTCAAAAACCCATCCAACTCGCCAAGCGACCCTTTAAAATGTCAACAGAGTCGTTTTCAAACAATTTCCTACTTCCTGCATGATCACCACTTGGGGATTCACCGTGATCACTCATTTATTTATATATTAACTTAGATGTTTCATTTTTATCCACTTTATTACTAACCAAGGTTCACCCCGCTTGCGTGTGCACATCAATATCAACCTAACTTTAGTCTTCCAATGGTCTCCGTCCATCCACCCAGAGTCGAGTATCCTCCTGTCTTGTCTGTTTACATCTCAATACGGAAGACAATTTGTTTTTCTTTTGTCCTGCCATGGTGTCCTCCACTTTATACATCTAAAGATCAGCAGTTCGCCTTGCATACGGACGCCGTCTTTGCAGTTCTGTGAATTTCTCTAGCTCTTGTACTTCCTGTTCTCCGAGTTTCTGAGCCTTGTTGTGGTAACGCAGATGTGGAAACTGTTCCAGATCCTTTATATCATCCTGACTCGACTTATGATTATTATAATTATTGATGTAAGCTTTGAATTCGGACCGTAATCCCCGGACTAACGCTTAACGTTCTAATGGCCTTGGCTTTGTGAGTCAGATCAGCCGTTTTGACAAATTGTTTCATTTGTGCTGATGTTAATAATGGAACATTTAATGCATCCTTGAGGTTGTCAGGTTACCAGTTAAACCGATTAAACTGCCTATCATTTCATACCGCTCTGCTATGCTACAGAATGTAGGTAAAATTTACTTTAAAAAAAACAAACAAAAAAAAAAACACTTTGCCCTTTTTTTAATGCAGGAAACCATTTTTAAAATCAAAATAGACCAAATTCCAAATGACTTCTGAATCACTATAGATGAGCTCACTGTGTAGTATTTATTATAAACCTAGTGCACTTAAAAAAAGAAGAAGAAGAAAAAAAAGAACACCATTTGAAGTTAAACCACAGGAAAAATGTTTCATCTATATTGACTACTGACACATAATATCGCTTCGAAGTGGCCAGTGAAAGTTGCATTGTCAACTCATTGTGGTTTCATATTTCATGAGGTATTTCAAAACCAGTGTTTCCAAACCACACACACTCACTCATATGTTCGAGAAAAATGTGCCCCACTGTGCCAGGTGCATTTTGGGTAAGCTAAAGTACTTTCCATAATTAACACATTTTTGCTTACCAACACACAGAGAGACACACACACACACACACAGAGACACACACACAGTCCCTAAAAGTCCCTCCTTAGGCAAACAGATGCTATAAATCAATAGTTAGTGAGAGCGGCCAATCAGGACACCAAAGATGTTCCAGGAAACTATTTCAGCTATTTCTGGAGGCACTTTTGTACGAAAACAGACCAAGTATTTCATCTGTGCTCCAGAAGAGCGATCCCATCCAAAACGATTCTCTCTTATCTTCGCCGGGGCCTTGATGTCCCAGATGAGTGGAACCAAAACTTCCGGCTTTTAATTGCGTGCGGTTTCCTATTTATAAAATTTTTCTGGATAAACAAAATGACGACGCTTCGTGTTCCTCCGTGACCATCTGTCCACAGTTTACACATGTTCCCCCTCAGAAGGCTATACAATCGAAGCTTCCTTTCGACACCTTGTGATGAGAACCAGATCCGGATCGAAATATACAGTAGGCATGGCCTTTCTGCTTCATCTGCCGCCCCTAAAGAGACGACGCTCGCTACACACGGAGCGTCAACGCGCTGCAAGTGTTCTCTAATGACCGTCGTTGAAGTTATTATTTCATATAATAAATATGGTAGGTTACCGACTAACATTGAGTTGACATCCACTCTTGGTCTTTTCATCCTCTTTTGCAAACTCAAACTGGTGACATGCCCAGGGAATCCACTCAGATAGAGAACGGAAAGTGAGAAATTGTTCTTCCTCTGGGTTTTTTTTTTGTTTTTTCCCCCTTATGTCTGTCTAAGGTTAGCGCTCAGCTGAACTCCATTAATGCAACTGGCTTCCTTCAGACCAGAACTGGTTATCATTTGTCCTTTGTCCTACTAATTAGGTCGCTCGCTGAAAAACTAAATGTGGTCTCAGCGAACAGTGACTCAAAAACTTGGATAAAACAACAAAAAAAAACATTAGAAGGTTAAACTAAGTGGAATTTGAGGTGACAAAATCTAAAAAATAAAATAAAAAATTGATACTAAAAACAAGCAAACAAAAAAAGCAACTTGGGAACCTAAAAGATGCAGAAAATTAAAAAAAAAAAAAAAATTATTAAAAAAATATATAAAAAATTCAGGGATTTATAAGAGCAGGACTGAAAAAAAACATTTTTAAAAAAGTGATTACCCGATCTTAAAAACACTTCAGATCCAGGACTCAAATATCTGGGATTCAAACAAATAAAATATAAATATATATAAATTAATAAAAAAAAGAATAATAAAAAAACATTCCGAGTGTCCCTACACATAATCACCTCTCTGTACATTTCAGCCAATCGGCTCCACTGAGATGAAGGGAAACCCTGGGCATGTGAGCGAGGTTAGCTAGCGTTACTTACACTACAGATGGGCAGTATGAAGCCCACCGAGTACAGCACAGTGGAGGTGATGGTGCTGGAGTGAAACGGGTAAGCGATGCTCTCGTCGTTACAGAAAAAGCCTCTCTGATAGGGCTTGACTTTACCCAGGTTAAAGGCCGCCAGAGGAAGGCCAGCTGTGGACGAAAGAAGGGTTAACAAAAGGGTTAACATCTCGACACAGGACTCTCAGCCAATCAGAACTGAGAGAGTAGTGCAGCCAGGAAAAGTTTTAGCTGTACATAGGCCACACCCCTTTTTCACACCTACTGTAGAGTTATACTTATCGGGAAGAAATGTGTTCTTTGATTAAAGTCATATTAGGAATAGTCATACCCAATTTTATAAATTTTTTATTTTAAAAAATGCTTTGGTTTTTCCCTTAAAAAAAAGTTCCATGCAGTATCTACAACGGAGGGACTCCTCCAGGGAGAACCCGAAAAACCATTTATATAACCTTTGAGAAGCCTTTACGTGTGTGTACCTGGAAGTGTGTATCTTTAAACCGTTAATAGGAACATTATAATACGACTTTAGGAGGAGATGAAGAGCAAAACATTCTGTTTCTGTAATATTTCATTATGCAATATTGGATGATTTGGGAATATAACAATTTGCCAAAAAAAAAAATCCATAAACTTTATAAATGTATATATATAGTTATTAATATAACTTATTAATATTAATACTCAGCGACTTTGGACTTGGTCACTTTAGGTATATATACAGTATATACACACACACAGGTTATCTGGTTATGTACATGGTGTGTGTGTGTGTGTGTGTGTGTGTGTGTGTGTGTGTGCGTGTGTGTGTGTGTGTGTGTGTGTGTGTGTGTTTTTGCCTGAAGCTCTTATTGATGAGGTCATCTCTTAACATTTGATAAATAGTTGATTGGAAACACAGCTTATGAGATAAAAGCTATTTGCAACAACAAGCCGGGTTTGGAAATCGCGGTGGAGTTGGAACGGCTCTCGATCATAAGGCAGAGGAGTTACGTATCGTTGGATCGTGGCCATTAGCATTGCTCAATATTTAGCGTAACAGTGATTCCCTCGCACTAGCGATGTGCTTGGTGACATTGCTACTTCAATCTGACCTCTAACACCATAAAATCTTAAGTGTGTGTTATGTAACAGTGTGTCGTCCGACGTTTATCGGGTTATAACACGTCAGGGGTCAGAGTCTAACCTGTGAGCCTCAGGCCATTGTTCACATACTGTACAGATAAATACATATACACACACACACACACACACACACACACACACACACACACTTTCTGCTTACATTAAGGAAAGATCTTTTTGCTCTCTGTTGTTGGCTGTCATATTCCTATACTTGTGGGGACATTTGGTCAGCACCGAGATACGAAAAACACGCAGATCTTCTCTGATGTTGCCGGTCAGCAAACAGCAGAGCCGCGCCAGCCTGAGGCTTTAGCGTGAACGTGTGGTGTTCGACACCCAGGACCCATTTTAGTCTCATTAAAAGAACGGCAGGTTCATTCAAATTTCTTTGGAAGTGCTGCTGATCCACGATGACAAATGTCAGTCTATGACAGAGTTTAATTACAAGCATGAATTATTTCCTATACAGAGCTGGCACATGAAAATTTAAACCAAACCAGGCTTTAGGTTTCAAATTAATCCTCAACCTTCTCCTGTTTCAGTCTCGATGTAAATGAGCTACCACAGAACCACGCCCTACAGGACAACAGCAGGGCTGCACACTAAGCCATGGGGAGGGATATATAAATATATATATAAAAGGCTTCCCACCCCATGTATATATATATTATATATATATATACACACACACATACACGCACATACGCGCACGCACACACACGAGGTCACATTAAGGGATGAATCTAATTGGCTTGTTTAAGCCCTGGTTAATCCTAAAATGAAATAAAAAAAGAACAAAGGGCAGGGATTTTTTTTCCTGAGGTTTTTGTTTATACACCGAGCTGAAGGTCTACAAATAATGAACAATTTTATTTGAGATAACCCTTTAAATTGTATACATTTGAAGCATATGAGTTACAACTGGACCACAATAAAAGTTACCAGGAGTAAAATCTTGTTTTAACACCTCAATTTAAAGTTCAGCTCAACTGAATTATTATTATAGATA
>QMIH01000032.1:1087918-1094238 GCA_003987875.1 Clarias batrachus
GAGTTTAGTATATTGTAGTATGGTCTAGTGGAGTAATTTAAATCAATAAATCACAAGTTGACAGTAAATTTCTGCTCAACATCTCCTCACATAAACTTAAAAAGAATTAAACTAGTTACAGAATAAAAACCTAGAACATTACAAAGCAATAGAAATTGGACATTTAGTAAATATAACTGTACTATAAACATTAAAATCCTGCTTAAATAGAGACAACTTGAGTATCACAAATTATAGCTCATAACTAAGCAATCAGTTTTACAGAAAAAAACAAACAAAAAAAAAACAGCCATAAAATATGATCAGTCCCTGGGAATTTCTTCTGGCCTTGTCTTTAAAACACAGAATGTTCTCAAAGATTTACAAAAAAAAATCTAATGTAATTACTCTCCCATTTTACTGATTATTCACCAGATGTTTAATTGGAGAAGATTTGTTTCCAACATTACATCATATTGCATTAGCTCATTAATAATGAATTACATGGCTAATGATGCAGAGGTACTGATGAGACACACAATACTCTCGATCTCAAGCAAGCAGCCAGGCATTTACATCCTAATTCCCAGCAAAATCAATATTATGTCGTTACGTCATCTGGCTCCGATTCTTCAAAGACGTATGCATCAAGCAGTTCTACTTCTTAAAAACATTCATTACAACGTTAGCATTAACAGTAGGATCTGGGGCGTTGTACAGTCTGTGTTTGCTGTAACATATTCCACATATGCATAAGAAATGGCAGACGTAATGGAAAACACTGCAAACCCAGTGGCTTTGTTGTTGCATTAGGGTTTAACTGGGTGGGGATGGTGTGTGTGTATGTGGGTGGGTGTGTGTGTTCACAATCTAACATCTGGTCCTTCTTCCCAAACAGGTTACGTTTTTGCAAAGATTAATACAACTCCAATATGATGATCTGTGGAACAGCTCGAAAAATCAGACATGGAGACTAAAAGCAGATGAGTGTAATCATGACAACACACAGACAGAACGATCAGGTCATCATCAGTAATATAAAATGGAGATCATTCTTCAGTCCTTGGGAAAGTCCACCTGGAAGGATTTAGCGAAAAAAAAGAAAAATACAAATCCACACAATTGCTAATCCGCTCACTTCAAATGCAGTCGATCAGCCAGGGCGTGTGGGGTCTTTGGATTCGCACCAGAATTATTATTATTATTATTATTATAATAGTTCATTTTAAATTCTGAATCACAGACAAATATCTCATTTCATACATGGTTGTTCATATCAGTTGTCTTGGAGCGATCAATATGACCTGCTCAACTAGAGTGCATGACATCATGACCAAAGAGGCGCCAACTATCTCTACTACATGCTTTCGATTTCGTAATAACATCCCGAATTATTGGTCTTGCCCTGGTAAACCCGGGCTTTTTCCTGTTGTTTAGATTCTACATTCTACAGCTACAGAAGTAGAATAATTTAATAATGCTTTTATATATAAAGCTACATCCAATTCATCCATCTATCCATTTAATTCGACCTCGGTAAACCATGTTAGTCACCTAGCGGTCATTGTTGTAAAATAAACTCTGTTGCTGGGGAAACCTAAATCTGTCAATGTACAGGCACAGACATACACACTATAAACAACTATAGTGCATGTTTATGAAATGTCAGGAGGAAACTTTACAGAAGGTGACCATGCAAACTGTACACAAGCACACACACAGAGACTGGAGGCGAAATTCGAACCATGAACCATGGAGATGCGATGCAACAGGACTGAACCACTACGTCACAGGTGTGTGTTTTAAGCCTGCTTGAGGCTAATATGCTGCATGCATTCACACTTGGCTGAGATAGAGCTTTCTTCCATTTTGTGCTAAATAATGGACACAGGCTGATCGAGTACATTTGATGTAAGAGATTTATCAGATGTGAGGCTGCACAATAATATAAACACCATACGCTGATCAGCCATAACATTATGAGCACCCGCCTAATATTGAGTAATTGTATGACCTGTTTGTTCTGACACATTTCTATTATTAACCTTTTCCCCATTCTGATCTAACCTATAGGCTCTTCTATTGGATTGCATTACACGGGCCAGCCTTGACATCCCCATGTGCATCAGTGAGCCTTGGCCACCCATGACCCCGTCGCCAGTTCTTCCTTGGATCACTTTTGCTCTGTCCTGACCACTGCAGCCTGGGAACATCCCACAAGACCTGCAGTTTTGGACTTGCTCTGACCCAGTCCTCTAGCCATCACAATTTGGCTCTTGTCACAGTAGAGATACATTTTCAATATCTCATTAAATTGTGACTGGAAGTGGGCGGGAAATATTATGCTTCAAGGGAACTTTTTTCTTTTTGAAGTAGCAGAAAAAATGGGAAGGAGTAAGCATGTGAGTGACTTTGACAAGGGCCAAGCTCATCTCAGGTTCAAATCCGAGCACCACCAAGTTGCCTCTGTTGGGCCCTTGAGCAAGGCCCTTAATACTTAATACTTGGATGTATAATGAGAGTCACTATGGATAAGGGTGTCTGCCAAATACTGTAATAGTATATATAGTATATACTATGGGCCAAATTGTGATGGCTAGTGGACTGGGTCAGAGCAAGTCCAAAACATCTAGGATATACAGTACCAAAGTGATCCAAGGAAAGAAAACCGCTGAAGTGGTGACAGGGTCGAGTGACCAAAGCTCACTGATGCACATGCGGACTGAAGTTTGGCCCGTGTAGTCCGATCCAATAGAAGAGCTACTGTATCTCAAGTGCATCAGTGTTATGGTGGCCTACCACTCAGTAAGAGGGACCTACTGGATATTAGGCAGGTGTTCATAGTCTTAGTTTTACATGTCATACTAACAGCCTATATTATCTGCATTTTTCTCTATTTATTGAGATTCAGAATTTTTCCCCACCACATCTTATCTAAATAGATGTTTAATCTGAGGAACCCTGAACACCTGGAACGATCTGCAGCAGGGCGTCACAGTGTAAAAAGTGGAAATGAAACATACCGAGGATCAGGCACGCGACGTCCAGCAAGACGAACGGAATCCCGCGCGCGTCGAACATCTTCAAAGCGTCCGGGACGGAGCCGGGAGGCGCGCGTGCGCTCGGTGTTCCTCAAATTCACCGGCTCGACCGGCGGCTGCGGGAAATCAACACAAAGCGGAGGACTGCAGGCTGGGTCGGGTCAGAGACAGACTGTCTGCGGCATCAGGGCGAGACGGTACACAGCGACTCACGGCAAGCAGAATAAAAGTTAATTCTAACAATATTAATAAAACCCTATTATTACTACTACTACTTATAATAATAATAATAATAATAATAATAATAATAATAATAATCACCCGAAAGTGGACATATTAAATACAGGAAGATCTGTCAATTTTCCCTGCTACCAAAACAGACCAGCCGCTTCAAAATAACAACAGTTACGGACAATAATTTTAAAACGCGCGAGCGACAGAGACACGAGCAGCCGCGAGACTGTCATGCGCGCGCACACGCACGCGAGTGCCCTTTTCTCCGGTCAGGGTGACGTCACGATTACGACGTGTTGTATCTTTAAGCTACGGACACGCCTAGAGGAAAGAAAAAAACTCGGGAGTTTTATTTATTACCATTATTATTTTAGAAAGGGGAACCTCCCACCATTTGTGTGTGGGGGTGTTTTTTTCTTTTTAAGACCGCCCTCTGTATAAACTACTTCCGGGGTGGGTTTACACCTAGAGGGCGCCCGAGAGCAATTTAATGACGTCACGTTCTCATTAGGCTTGGTCTCTTTTCACTGCCAAATTTTTGCCTTTTCTCATATACATTTTTATTTTGTTTTCAAAGAGATTCATAGTTACATTCACACAAATGTAAAAACAAATGTACTGTCTTATACTAGTGTGTTTGTGTGTGTGTGTGCGTGTGAATATTTATATACAGTATACACACACACACGCTAGATTAAGACAGTACATTTGACAGTATACAGTACTATAAGACAGTACTTTTGTTTTTAATTTGTCTGAATGTAACTTTATGGCATACGAAAATCTGAAAACAAATATATATATAAAATGTGTGAATATATACTGTATATAAGCTTTATAATTTAAATTATATGAATTTAAAACATAAAATTCTGTTTGCTTGGTGTACAGACAGGCAGGTGGACAGTGTCATCATCAACGCATATGTCAACCAGTAAGTGTGACAGTAGACACCATCATCATCAACTTTCACATATGTTCATACTATGAGCATGTCACAGGCGTTACAATGGGGCAGCGAGTGAGGAGTGGCAGCGAGTTGATCGAATACAACAGGGTGTTCAGGTGTCAGGATCTGCACATGGACGAAGCCACGGGTACCCTCTTTTATATATATAAAACAGATATTCTGTTTGACACAAAACAGGTGATGTAACTAACACTATACCACCTGTATAGTATGCCACAAACTTGATAATGACACTGCTGACTTGCCGGAGCCACAGGGACCCTCTATTATTTACATAAAGCAAAAATTCTGTTTGGCTGTAGGCCCGTGTGCACAGTTAGTTCCATCACAGGCATGTCACTAAATGTAACAATAGGCAGCATCATTATAAAATTTGTGTCATACTGTGAGGTAATAACACATCTTCATTTGATTATCAGATCATCCTTAGGTGAAAAGAGGGATTGCTGATGAAAATGCACATGATAGGAATTAGAGGGAACTTGTTTAATTGGGTCATAAGTACTTTTTCAAAGGTTCAAATCAAATTTCTATTCAAAGTCAAAAGTCTTGAACAATTGGTGATAAACATATGACTTATTAATCTTGCTTATTACTTATAAGCAACATTCAAGAGTGAGTCAAAACTCTCCGCACCTTGGTTCATATTAAACTTGTTGGCCACACTGTCTCATCAGCACTTTATATATAAAGGCTACTCTCTCCTCAGTCAGTGCTGTGCAGGGGTGAACATGTTACAGTTCATTTGTAACAGTGTGAGCAAAAATGGGACACCCCACTTGTGATTTGCATGAAAGAAGAGCAGCGTCCTGTGAAAAAGTTCAAAATGTCAACCAGCAGCTGGAAAATCCATCAATGCTTACAGTTTCCTGGGATTCTCAAGGGCCGGTATTGGAACATTATCAGGAAAAAGTTCGACAATCAACAGCGCTCGTTGCAGTGAGACGCTTATTGAAGAGCTGAAGCCTAAACTTCGGATTAAATGCAGAGGACCGATATACAAGGGAATACAAACGCTTGTTGACAGAAGGACAAAGTTTATCGAAAAGCGAGGGGATTATGTTGAAAAATTATATATGCGTCCTTAATAAATGTATTAAACTCTGCGGATAAAATTTTGACTCCCCCTCGACAGTCACATTTAACACAGTCTGAGACAAAATACAATTAATCCTAGTGGAAAACAAGGTCACTGTTTGTTTACTGTGTCTAAAATCAAAAAATGATCATGCAGTAGATGTGACACATAAACGTCCCCAAAGACATTAATAATACACAGAAGCCTAGTAGTATAAGAAATGGCACTGGTTATCAATTGATCAGCTGCCTAAACTAAACACTGGCACATAAAACGAAGACACTGACCTTTTCTTCACAAATTTGGATGGTGACGTTCCCACGGGACAGGGGGCCTGACGTACACCGGAGTGCCCAGGATAGAACGTGAAAGCCCTTAACTCAAAGCTAACTCAAGTAAGCTGATGATTTATTCATTCTGACGTACCTGTTGTCCGACAACAATTCTACTCTGTGATGTTTAACACTGGTATACGTTGCCATGACAACGATGTCAAACAGAGAAATTATTATGTTTAGCCTTAACGATCTCCAAATAGATCCGAAAACGAACAGTTAATTGATTAGTCTAAGCTGTATTTATTTCAAGGTTGGAAACATAAACTTCATCATTTTTAATTTGAGGTTTATGTGAGATGTCGGCGGTGTCTGGACTTTAAGAAACTCTGGTGTAGTTTTTTTTAGAGTGACAGATTTTCGAGCTGCCTGTGGAATGACTACATTTAACCTTGCAGTAATATGGTGTATTTCTCCCAATCAGAGCTGCAGTATGAACATAAACTCCAGTAAATCTTCCTTAAAATGGTGTCTCAATTAGACAATTAATGAGAGGGAGTGCTGTTACCAGCACGGATGTGATGCGGTCGATGGTACGAGGGTGCAGTCTTGAGTACTGAAGGCGTAGCAGCCGTGCTGATATTCAGTACAACATCATGTATATGATCACCAATTATAAAACCGCCACATTATGACTCAAGTATGTTCATGGTTGCTTACACTGAAGAGCTTTTTTTTTTTTT
>QMIH01000032.1:1094768-1125260 GCA_003987875.1 Clarias batrachus
CTCAACAAGAAACAAACAAACAAAGAACAACCGAACCACCCCACACCCCCGGTCCCACTCGGCTCAACACAACCAACCAACATATTACATAAATATAACAACAGGTATACATTTAATCAGGCAATACCTCTAAACTAGTAAAGTAGGTAATGAAGGGTTGCCAATTGTGGAAAAATTTGTCTGTACATCCTCTCAATGTGTATTTAATTTTTTCAAGTTTTAAAAAAAACATGACATCCGTAAGCCATTGGGAGATAGGAGGATATTTAGCAGACTTCCAATGCAATAGTAACAGACGCCTTGCTAATAAGGACGTGAAAGCTATAATATCCTTTTGTATAGAATTAAGTGATAGTGAGCAATCAGGAATCCCAAATATAGCAATGAGAGGACAAGGTTGAAGAGTTACCCCAAGAACAGTTGACATAATGTCAAAATAACCTGTCCAGAAATCCTCCAGCTTAGGACACAGAAAAAACATGTGACTAAGGTGACAGGGAGAGCCATTGCATTTATCACATTTGTTTTCCACTACCGCATACAATTCTGAAAGTCTTGACTTAGAAAAATGTGCCCTGTGTATGACCTTAAACTGAATAAGTCCAAGACGAGCACAAGAGGTGGAAGACCGTACCCTCTCTATAGCCTGTTCCCAGGACTCCTCCTGTATTTGAATTCCCAGTTCCCCTTCCCATGTCCGCTTAAGCTTAACATTTGAGTGGTTACTAAGTGACAGGATAGTATCATAGAGTTTTGAAATGGTTCCTCTATGATAAGGGATAAGTGATAGCATAGCTTCCCAATGCTGCTCTGGAGGTAAAGAGGGGAAATTAGGGAAACACTTGGCAACAAAATTTCGAATTTGAAAATAGCGGAACAGATGAGTAATTGGGAGACCATAACGTGATGACAGATTGGTAAAACTATCAAAGACACCATCCACATATAAATGTTTCAATTGTTTTATACCCTTGTCACACCACACTGAGAATGCCGAGTCCAGGAGTGATGGGGGAAACAGATGATTGTCGTTCTGAAGAGCTTTAATATCATTCTCATATAGCTTGAAAACAACTTTAAACTATATACACAGGAAAAAATGAAGCAGCTGAACATCATCATCAAGGCTCATCGTATGCACACTTTACACATCCGCGAGTATCGAAATGCATCCCATATCACCATGTCTGCTTATATGTATATAAAATACTTGATTAAATAAAATCTCTCCACTACAACATCAAAAGCAAACTGCTCCATTGTTTATAATCCTGAGTGGAATGTTAATCCTCATAAGCAATAGCGTGTGCCGTATTTTTAGCTGCCTCACATGCTGCTTTTGGATAAATCCGGAAGTGAATGTGTATGTGTGTGTGTGTGTGTGTGTGTGTGTGTGTGTGTGTGTGTGTGTGTGTGTGTGGTGTTAGGAAAGCTTCTTAAGAATTTAAGCTATATAAATAATAAGAGGTTAACCATGGCTCTGCCCATGTGTGCGGATCCTGACACCCGTGTGTTACCATTACCTGTGTGTAGAGTGCGTCACAATTTATTGTCACTTCAGCCATATACAGTTTAGTCCAGGACCAAGGTGCTGCTTACAACATAAATTAACAAACCTAAATAGCTAACTAAGAAACCTAATTAGACTTTTTTAACTGCAACTTTTTAATGTCTAGTTACTTTTCACCCACCCTGTATTACTATCTCACTGTACAGTATGGCATAAAAGGCGATGATGATGCTGCCTACTTTTACACAGTGCAGGACGCCTGCTACACCGGCCGGCCAAACACCGGTCATTGGCGGCAGGCCAAAAAGAATTTGCTTTTTTTATAGCTAGATGAAATTATATTTTGTGAAGAAGAGTTTATTGTGGCCGCCACGGTGGTGTAGTGGTTAGCACTGTCGCCTTGCACCGCCGGGTTCCGGGTTCGATCCCCGGACAGGCTTGATTCCCGTCTCTGTTTGCATGGAGTTTGCATGTTCTCCCCGTGCTTGGTGGGTTTCTTCCGGGTACTCCGGTTTCCTCCCTCAGTTCAAAGACATGTAGGTTAAGTTAATTGGTATTCCCAAATTGCCTGTAGTGTGTGTGTATGTGTGTGTGTGTGTGTCCTGCACTGGATTGACAACCTGTCCAGGGTGTACCCCACCTCGTGCCCTAAGCCTCCTGGGATAGGCTCCAGGCCCCCCGCGTCCCTGAATACAGGATAAAACGCTATAGAAGATGAGTGAGTGAGTTTATTGTGTGCATATAAATGACATGTTTGATTTTTCTAAACTATTCTTTATAATAAATGTAATTATATTAAAGGTTAGAAGGCAGTCTCATAAACTTCTTACCCACACAGAAACTTTTGTCACAACTGATTTTGTTTAAACCTGTTTTTCCCAAGGGTGCCAAAAATTCTGAAGCAAAAGAAACATATATACATTATATACTTTTATATACATACTGTATATAAAGGCAAAAATAATGCATGCACTGTATAGTATTGAAAATATTATATTAGTTATATATGAGTATATTATATTCATATAAAATTAGCATCTATATAGCAATATATAATGTATAATAATATTTATACAAGTTTTTCTTTTCCTGAAGTGTGTATACATTTTTTTGTTTTTGGCTTACTGTGTGTATGTGTGTGTGTATGTGTGTATATATATATATATATGGTGGGCCAAAAATAGGGTTACAGTTACTTCATTATCTGCTTCACTTTCACAATCACGTTTTAGATATAAAAATTATTATTATCAAGAAGGTGGACTCTTTGAGCACTTGAGAAAATATGTAATTATAATATATGTAAATAAACAACAAAGTTTCTAATAAAGGGAAAATGTTTAAGTGTATATAGTATAAGTTTATAAACTGTATATATATATATGAGTATGTGTACTACTTCACTTAATGCTGTAAAGACAAACGTTGATGATTTTATGCCAACGTACATTTCTCAAGAGATCACAGCACCGGTGTGTGTGAGTGTGTGATGGGTGTTCTCTGTATTTTAGTGACCCTGGACGCAGGCGGTGCCCTGGCGGAGATCGTATTTCACGTGCAAATTTAATGTCGATATTTTAGCTCTTGTGATAAGCACCTGGCTGATTGTTAGTTTTGTCAATCCCAGATTTAAAATGTCATGTATCCTGTTTTGTCTCGTGCCCACATCAGTAGAATAAAAATAGCGAATGGGCAAAGGCTGGGAAAAATAGGTTCACGCCCAACTGAATTAGCAACATGAGCTAAAATAAAACCCTTACTTCATTGCTGTAAAGCACATCATGTGAGTCATGTGACCAAAACCTCGTACGGTACGTTGTTAAGAATATTGCTATTGTACCATAAATGTGACTTTATATCATGTACAGTACTACAGTGAAGGAAGACTCCATTGTAAGGATCATTGCACTGATATTTAATCCCCGGAGCTCTTGACAGATTTAATATCTGTATTAAAGCCCATGTGTAAACCGATCTCAAACTCTTTTTACAAGGGTTTCATTCCTGAGAACTGCTGCAGTCCGCTCTTACATGAGGTTTTAAAGTAACAGGACTGAGGTTTTATTTTTTTAGCATGAAATACATAAAATACAGTGAACCAGCATCCGGGATAAAGGCATGAGGACATTAACGACTAATAAATGATTTAAAATATACAGTATGTTTTAAGTCCTAGGTTGTTTTTTGGCAGTGTGGTGGCCCAGTGGTTATAAACTCCAGCTCCTGCGTGAACATGCACATGATATGCAGTACAGATGATGGATGGACGGATGAAAGGTAGTTTGTGGGAAATGCCCTCATCATCAGTAGTATCACAATTCTTCTTTTCATGATCTTTAGGAAATTCCTGTTGAACAGCGAGCTGAATTGGGACTTGGGGAGCATTCCGAAATTTGTATAGCCCAGCAAATTCCGTGCACAAGGCGGGGAACCTTGTGCACTTTATGTGGTCTGTTTTTGTATAGAACTACTGTACATATGTTGTTATAAAAGGCACTTGAGTTAATATGCCTTTTCAATTGAATTGAATTCAATTTAATACATTTTATTTTAATTAAATACGGTATGTGTGTGTGTGTGTGTGTGTGTGTGTGTGTGTACTGTACTGTACTGTATATATTCCTAAATGTAATATAAATGGGAAACAAATGGCACTTTGATTATGGAAGCACATCATCATCATGATATTCTGAAGTCCAGCTGTTATCCTGTTTGACTTTATATTCTGAATAACCAGTGAGGTTTCAGGTCCTGTTTAGATTAAACTTGCCGTTATCAGCAGCAGTGGTTTCTGCTCTGTATTGAAACTCGGTCCTTGACTTGAGGATTCTTCTGTGGCTTTAACAGTAAGCTTGGGACACAACCAAAGACGGCTGTGATGTAATATACAGTAGGTGAAGCTTCTTAAATGACACAAGATGCTTTTGGAAATTTTGCAATATACTGTACAGACCCCCGCTTCACTCTTATCCGTCTTGACCAGATTCTCAGGTTCTTATCTTCCCAGGACCATGTGTTCCTCTTTGTTTCACAAATGAAAGTGTCAAAACAGTAGAATATTTGCAATACCATGTATTATACTGTAGGATCTACAGAACACTCGCAAGGTTCTAGATTTACTCATAGGAAAGCTCAAGAGAAGGACTTTGTCTTTCCAAAACCATTTATTCACATTCATTCACAAT
This sequence comes from Clarias batrachus, assembly GCA_003987875.1. Taxonomy (NCBI): domain Eukaryota; kingdom Metazoa; phylum Chordata; class Actinopteri; order Siluriformes; family Clariidae; genus Clarias; species Clarias batrachus. The sequence goes on from QMIH01000032.1 coordinate 1,099,464, forward strand.
TTCTATATCATTTCTCAGTTTTATTCATATTGAATCACATTCAATTAAATGTCCCAATGTCCCAAGCTTCTATATATTCCCAAAGTGACATTTTCAAAGAAAGAAGCCTACATTTCCAGGGCCCTCTTATAACCAGGATCCTATCCTTCTAGTTAATAATGATTGAAGGCTTGTGTTCTGCCAGGTCTCAAGGTTGGTTGTTGTATGAGGATCTGACATTTTGGCTCATGTCGTAAAAAAAAAAAAAAAAAAAGCCTCAGATCATGGACGAGCATTATAAATGTGACAATGTACAACTTTTCCACAAACTCTGTCAATTTTAAAGACAACTGCCATGAGCCATGGTACCATGAGCGAGACTTGAATGAACTCCAGAAAGGTTATAATTTATGCATATTTCCTCACATCTTTTAAACTTATTTCCATTTTTGGAATAAATGATTTAGAATAAACTGTGACATTTTCACGCTATGGACGTGACGTGTCTGCATCAGTCCTCTGATTACTGTATAGAAACATTGAAAAACAGTTTAAAACATTTGAAATAGTAATTATGAAAAGTGAAATTATTAAATTAGTGATTATTGCTGACTTTTTCTCTCAAATTTTTGTGCCTCTTTGTGCTTTTTGAGACTCAGTTTTGGACTTTTTTTGGGGGGATTTGGATCACCACCTTCCTCGTGTGAACAACATGCACAAGGACAGATGTTGCTTTGTTGAGGATTGCTAGCTATTTGTGAGTATAATTCTGTTTTCTATATTACCTATTAAACTATGAACATTTAATGATCCACGACGACTAAATAATTTGTAAGAAAATGCAATGCTTTGAGAGAACGAGACAGAGAAACAACAACTTGCCTATAATCGCTGCCAAAACTGGTATATGTACATGTCCTATTAGCATAAATGATATCTAAATGGATTCGCTATGATGTCAGCTAAACAATGGTGATAACGTGTAGTTATTCATTTCTTTTTTCTCTGTTGTTAATTATGGCTAAATGACATAAATTCGGGTGTAAAAAGTTAAAAATGTATGTATTTATTTTATGGTTTCCAAAATGAAAAATGTTACATTAATTGTGCTCAACTGTGAATACTTTTCAAACAGGTCACTAGATGGCGCTAATCGCTAGGGAGGAACCTAAAACGCCACACAAGCCAGGTGCTGCTGATTAACTCCTGCAGCTAAGCTAAAGCTAAAGATAAAGTTTTGTGCCTCTTTGCTCCTAACTATAGGTGGGTTAATATTCCTCCAAATGAGATGTAAATACTCTTGAGTAAGACATTAGAGTGTTGAGAATCTGTGGTGGTAACATGAAACCATGAATGCAGTTAGTAGTTTTGCTGTAATGTGGTGAGAAAGATGTTTAGCTTTACACTATCATGCTAGGCTAATCGACCTGTTGCTAGTGAATGCAGCAGTATACGGAGCCATAGCGAGGTTAGAACCAGAGGCATTGTTGCCATAGTAACGCCAGAACCGTTAAAGGGCTAATATACAGTAGATATTGTTTTGCTTCAGGCCACTACATTTTTCTATATTTACGCATTTGTCAAGTATATGCAGTAATATGGTATATATATATATACTACTAAGGTAGTCGGCATGTGATACACTCTGTATCATTTGGCAACTTTGCTAGATTATTTACTGTTTGAATTGCTTTGTTTACTTTGTTTCATCTGGAGGAAAACATGTGTGCTGTAATACTGGAACTGTTGTTGAACTGATTTGTGGAAAATGCTTGTTTTTCTCATCATTTTGCTGGTTGAAAAGGAATTTATTAAAAGTAAACATTTTAATGTACAATGCTCAAAGTATTGATGTATTTACACAGACTAGAGTCACAGTTCTCCAAAGATGCTGTAATGTTGATGAGGATAAAAAAAAAGCTGAGCTGCAGTGACCATGATGATGATGAGGAAGATGCCGAGCCACCTGATTGACAGTCTAAGGCAATGAGAAGAAGTGGTTGTATTATTGTAGGTGTTTATTTTGTAGTTTATCATCATAATGGTTACATTTGTTTTAAATGCGTTTTCTTATTATTGGCAACGATGAAAAGAGTCTAATTTCAATCCAATTTCCAACTTTGCCATTATCTACTGAACCAATGTTGTGCCAACCTGTTGTTTGGCCCCACCAATGGGCCAGCCACTGATGCTAATATTGGCCCACCGTCTGCACTGTCATTGGCCCAGCGTTGGTCCTTCAGCATTGTGCTATCTGGGTTGTTGAAGATTAATAGCTGTTGAAATTTTAACTCCCAGTGTAACCCAGTTTGTTAAAGGCAGAGGTAACTCGGTGGTTAAGGCATTGGATTACTGCTCAGAAGGTACCAGGTTCAAATCTTTGAAAAAGTTTCTCTGGATTATACTTTCCAGCCTTCAGGAAACCTCCTATTAAAGAAACACAAGTCCAGTTGCTTTGAATCTCTAAAACTAAACATGATGAATAGTGCTGCTTTATACCGTTGAGAAGTGTGTAAGCAGCTTCTTCAACACACTTCATGCCTAGTGAACACTAAGCCGAGTTCTGAAATGTATCTTCAAATGCTTTTCTTTCCTTCTCGCTGTGTATGTTTTAATGAAAAGAAGAAGAAAAAAATCAAGCCACAGCTTTCAGTAGCTTTAGAGATAACCAGATGTTCTGTGACTCTTCTGTTGCCCTCATTTCTACTTATTCCAGGAATCACACAGGGAAAGTCAGCAGTGCAATGTCACCACCTACTGGAGATTTCAGTAAGTGCACATTCATGTTACTACAACACTGTGTTTATGTTTTAGACACATTAAGGTGCTCTTTGGTGGTTGACTTCATCTTAGTGTAGATAAAAATGCAAAATAATTAATCAAAATGCAATGAAATTGTCCTGTCAATGTCTGATCATGATCCAGTATAGGTCCAGTATAGGTCTGATCATGTAGAGATCCAACACTACGGCTGTAACGAATGACCAAAGCACAAAGATCCAGGCCAAAAAATAATTTGCCGTTAATCTGCTTTAAACTTTTTAAAATTACTATTTTTATTATTATTTAAATGAAGCAAAACAATCCTTTGTTATAATTTTGTTAAATGGAGAGTCCATATTTCTGTAAATGGGCTACAATGTAGAGGATAGTAAACATCTCTGGTGTAATAATAGCAAATTATTTGTGGTATTGCATTTTTAATATGAAATCTGTTTTTTTTACAAAGGAAAAAAAAGGCTCTGTAAGAAATAGTGATATATATTCAGATTGGAGGCGGCTAACATGCTGTCGTGTAAACCAAAATGAATTCAGCGTTAACTCAATAACATTAAATCAACATTAAATGCTTTAAAATCAACATTTAAAAAGTAAAGCATTTAATTAAAACATTAAATGTTTTAATTTAATAAATGAAAAATTGGCAATTGGCGGCACGACACATCCCCCGTAGAGTCCAGCCATTTCCACATGTTTGGGTTGTCAAAGGAGTTCCTGAGAGGCCGGGGTTTCAGATGTGAAACAGGCAGTCCAGTCAAGGTATCGAAGCATTAATGCTGGGATGAGTGTAGCAGAAACATCCATGTCTGATCTCAGTAATTCTCTTGTAGTTAAATGAACACAAATATCCCCAAAGCCACGCTCCAAAATCTAGTGGAAAGCTTTTCCCAGAAGACAGGAGCTTATTATAACAGGAAAGAAATCTGACCTCCGTCTGGTGTCCACATACTTTTGGTCATATATTGTATTACATTTTACACTACTAGTGATATTTCTACTATTTCACATGGTTGTCACTAGATAGTAATGTGTGTGTGTGTGTGTGTGTGTGTGTGTGTGTGTGTGTGTGTGTGTGTGTGGGGAGGGGGGGGTCTAAATGTTGTTTTAATGTTGTCTTGAACAAACTACTGAACGCTGCTGAAACACAAGACATGACACAACGTTTAATTATAATATTTTAATTTAAATTTCATCCCTGTGCCAGTTAAATCAACTAAAAAAATAATACAAGCTTGACATTTCATGTAATTCATTTTATAAAAATCAATCCATATAAAGCGAATAAATGTTTACCAGAACCTTCAGGCCAGGAAAGTCATTTAAGAGAAACTCGTTGTGTTATAGAAACACTTGTATAGAATATATTATTACTGATGCATCATTATTCGAGGTTTATTTAGCATTTATAAACATTTCACCTTTTTCACAAACACACGCAAAGATGAAGATTTGCTTTGAATCGCTGTCATGTTTCATCTGTGTAAAAATGTCTTTTATTAAAAAAAAAAGATTAGAATCAAATATAAAGTATAATATAAATAAATAAAAAAAATATTATATGGGGTTAAATATGAGAAGCTAAGTCAGTTATTGTCTATAGAAAGGAAATAATCTAAGACTTGGCTCAATCTGCATCCGAGGATGTCCAAAAAATTGTACTTAATAATTTTACATATGGCTTTCGATTTAATTTTATTTATAATAGAAAAAAAAACATTCACATAAAATGGTCCTTTGGCTGAGAACATTTATATTAATTAATTAATTTGGCTGATTTATCTGAAATCTGATGAGGAGTGAACAGTCGCTCAGAGGTGACACTTGCATTACAAGCTTCTTGTCCAAAATGCAAGAAGGACGTATATTAACAAAAATCGCATGAACACACAGGGTTGATGATTTTCCACAAAGGTCCCGTGATTATCATCACAAATGCAAAGATCTGACAACAAGATTGTTCTCATTTTGTAACAAAAATTTCTTCCAGGAGCGAAATCCTGAGACGGAGCCATCAGCAGTTAAAAGAAAGGAATCTTATTAAGTCGCAGTTCGTTGAACCACTCGTCATATCTAGTGCTACTCTATTTCTGTCTGCTTCAGACTTCTGTTATAAACATTTGAAACATTTCAGTTTTTATCATTCACAACAGCAAGGCATCGAGTCTCAGGATGAAGCATCATCTGTCAGTAAAGTCCGGCTCTAACACACGCTGTTCAATTGAAACAACGCCTTAAAATGTAGTTCATATTAAATAATTATTTAAATTTCAACAAGCATTTGAGTATTATTAATCTCCACAAAAGTCAAAATGTAAAAATGGTCCGCTTCAGATCTTTATTTCTCTCTTTCTCTCCTTCATGAGACAATGGAGCAATACACTAATGCGGATTCAAACACGCCAGATAAAACAAAAGGCGTATCTTTCACCCAATATCCAGTCTGCCTAAATAATAATAATAACAGTAATAAAATAAATTAAGACGCATATAAACTGTGGAAAATAAAAGCCTGATAATGAAGCATGGCATGAATCATGTAACGTGTCTGAAAGAAGGCGAGAGACACAGACAAGTGTACGGATTGTGTGGGAAATAAAACATATATGCATCAGTGTTTGATCATAAATCATTTACCAATCATTAGGCTGTGCATCATTAGTGCATGTAATGACCTGCAGTAATTAAGTGCTTTTCCTCGTACCAGCTACAATTATTTACTTCATTAAAGTACTGCCACGTACAGCACAGACGTCATAGCTTCAGGTCTCCACATGGCAAAAGTAAAAAAATAAAAAAAAAAATAAAAAAAAAAGATAAAACAATTCTACTTTTCTCTCCAGCATGTTCTCTAGCATGTGTTAATAATTATTATTATTTTTATTTTAAAAAGTGAGAAATTATTAAAATGTCTGGAAAACATGTATATTGTAAATGCGGAAAATGAAAACTTCTTTTGATTAAGAAAATTAAATTCTCCTTCATTGAAACATTTTTCCCCTCAGGGAAAATGTATAAAAAAAATATATAGATAAAGATATAAATAAAAATAAAACCAATCCTTGAAGAGCACCTTTTTGTAAGAGTGTGTGTATTCCCTGGGTATGCTTTCGGTACAAATGTTTTTCTTGTCAGAAAAAAAAACCCTAGACCCTGACTGATGTTTCCCGTTCACGTACAGAAACTGTCCTGGTGCTTTCTGGATATTAAATGTTCTGAGCATTGCCTTAATGGTTCTTCTTGGAACTTTCTATGGCAAACAAACTTCTTCACCTAAAGGGTTCCATGTGAAAGCCTATAACCTGTGTTATAGGGAGGAACGTCTGAAGAACCCTTCGAATCTTAGAGTATAAAGATTCTATTACTAGTCATCTATACTGCTTTATCCTGTGAACAGGGTCACGAGGGGTCTTTGGACTGTGGGGGGAAAACCGGAGGAAACCAACCAAGCACAGGGAGAACATTCAAACTCCATGCACTCAGAGACGGTAATCGAACCCAGACCCGGAAGGTGCAAGGCAACATTGCTAACCTCTAAGCCACTGTGCCGCCTTCTATCACAAATCATTGAGGTGTATTCAACAGCAAGTAACTTGAATTGAACTAAAGAATAAAATTAAGGATTTTGTACTTTTTAATAAATAGCTTTAGCAAGTTTGAACCTTTTGTAGATGCTTAAATAATGTAGAATAGCTCATAAACATTTAGATTGTCAATTATTTAGACAGCATCATTTTATGTTTCTCTATAAATTACTCAGCTTGTTTAGTTCACATCATTTTAAATGGCTGCCGTTCCAATGGGTCCAATCACCCATAGAGGGCGCCATAACATAAATGAACTCATGTGTAACCTGTTCAAGTTCTGCGAATGCTAGTGTTTCATTGGAAGTCATACTCTAGTACGTTTTATATTTATAAAATCTGACTGGGGCAGTTACTGACAGATTGCCAATCCATCATAGGACGGACACACACACACACACACATATATATACACACACTCACATGCTCGAGATCACTAAACATAACTATTACAGACGCTGTTGGTTTCTCGATTCTGATTGGTCAGCATGTGTTGATCCGCGGCTCAGATGATAGTCCAGGCCGTAATGTGCAAGCACTTAATTAAGAAGTGTTCAGTTGTTGATGTGGTGATCCTGTCTGTGCGGAGACGTTCGACATTCATGGAAAGGAGTCTCCAGTGTCCGCGCTTTGTAACAATCCAGTGAGCTTCCGACACTGAGGGCTGTTTTAGCTGCTGGTTTAGCAGACATCATTAAGTATAACTATAAATGCATATAAAAATAGAACATTCTTCTTTATTAAACACTTAAACTCGTGGAATAAAAGAAATAAAATACTTCAGGGTGGTAACAATAAGCCTGCTCTGTCACGCCACACCATTCTGTCATTGCTCAGGACAACATGGAGTGTTTTCTTTCATCCAGAGTGTTTAACAGTGCAACTGTGTACGAAGACGTAAAAAATAAAGAAATATGAATGTTTAAGACATTATTATTAATTAGGTGGTTGGGATGTTTTCAGCATTCTGGAATAAAATAAAAAGCTAAAAAAATTATAAATAACATAAATCATAATAGCATAAATCATAAATGATGGCCGGATTTATCCAGCAGAACAGAAATTAGTTTAGCGGTAGATGCTCGGTGACCTTGCTGAAGGAAATCTTCTAAATGTTTCAGCTTGTTTCTACTGTCTATGTACAGTTTGTCCCCGATTTACGAACAAATTCTGTTCCGGGAGCACGTTCGTAAGTCTGATTTGTTCTCAAGTCTGACAAAGTGAGTCTAATACGCCTTTGCCGCGAATATACAATATATAGCATAAACCAATCCACTTGATTAAATCTCTGTCCCCACACTGATGGTCATGTGGCCAAAAACTGTAATCATGCGTAAGGAAATTAGTCTCACATCAAATGTAACAGTGCTGTCTCTGCACCTTTAAATCACAGAGGGAATCCCAGACACCATTTTGTCTGAACTGTTTTCCACTTTATTGGACTGTGAACTCTGTTTTCGTTAAGGATTTTCAGAAAAATTATTGTATATGATTGTAAATATTGGTATTTGGTGCACTGTGTGTCTGTTTTTGAGCTATGTCCGTGATTGAACCGGAAGTAAAACCGTGGTCCGTTCATATCTGTGGAAATTTGTAACTCGAATGTTCGTAAGTCGGGGACTACCTGTATTTATATTGTGAAAAACTACGTGCTACCTCGCTTTAGCATTAGCCTCAGTCGTTAGCTAGCTCATGCTTGACATTCATGTTTCCATTGTTGAACATTTAACCACTCGACTGGTTGACGTATCGTCTCCCTTCGACACGAGCTTCTTGGAAATACCCTGTTGCTACTGAAACACGTCTGTGTCAATGAAGGAAATCAAAACATCTCCATTAAAACAGCACCGAAGCCTAAAGCCTGCGTACTTCACAGACATAGTGTATACGAGTGTTTTCTGTATTGTATTTTTTTTTTCCTTTCTTGTGCCTGAGTGTCACCACGGTTCACGCGTCAGGGTTTCTTGGCGCCGCTCTGTTGCTTCTGTCTGCGCAGGTGAGCCTCGATCTCCTGCCGGAAGAGCAGCATCCCGAGCTGCCCGTGCGACGCCTCGTTCATGGCTTTGCTCTGCATGCACATCTTGTACTGCTCGGGCTGGAGCTCGTCGGCACAGTGCTTCTCGTGCCACAAGTGGAAAAGGCCGCGAGACGGAGCGCGGATCACCAGCAGGTTACTGTGCAGGTACTTCCTGTAGAGGTGCACATCCTCACCGCCCCACCCTTTAATATCCACGTCAAATCCACCTGCGCACACAGGACGGAGAATACACCAATCAGGAAAAAGGAGAAGGTGGAGTAGTGTTGTTTCGGTTGGATGTAAACCTAATTATGTTCTGTAAATCCTTCATAACGGCTCTGAGGTGCTGTTTGTTAGTTGCTGATTTCTGAGGCTGGTGACTCTAAATGAACTTATAGGGATAGTTCAGTGGTTAAAGCATTGAAGGTCTCAGGTTCTAACCCCCACTACTAATTTACTGAGCACCTTAACGAGCAAGCACCTTAACCCTCAACTGAGCAGAGAAGATCAAATGTACAGGAAGTCGCTCTGGATCAGTTTCTGCAAAATGATGAGGTAAGTTTTGGTCTTGCTCTGCTGGTTTCATCATGTTGCTTGATAGGTTTTGCATCAAGCAATACTGTTCCTGCAAGCACCTTTCCAGAACAGCTGACCTTCACATGTCTTAAAATGACAACTGACCTTTTTCATGACTTAATTAATTCCCTATGTGTACTTTCCTAGCTTTGAAATCTCCAGAATGTAGAAAATAAATGACTAAACAAAAAACATTGCATTCGAAGGTGTACAAAATAAGCTCCAACTGGCTCATTATTAAAATGTAAACCAGAGAGGCAGTAGATGGGCTTTAACATGATTAAGAAATTGAGTCAAATGCCAAATGACTAAATGTAAATTAAAAAAAAAAACTTTTGATCTGATCTGGTTGAATACCCCTGCAGCAGAGCTCTCCTCATCATGTCAGCATGCATCCTCGAGATGCAGAACGCTGCTTTAATTTAGCAAGCGCTAGGAAAAAGACGAGTGTGTACAGTATAGTTTCTGGTGGGGTATTTACCGATGTTGATGAAGTCGGATCTATACTGACAAGTCATCCCGAAACCGAAGTCCCGCCAGAAGCCTGTCTCTTTCTTAATCACCTGCATAGGAAACATCACACACAGACGTCTTAATCTAATGATATATAGACAGTCTGACAGAGAGACAAACAAGTATATAAACATACAGAAAGATGAACATAGAGACAAGACATCTAAGAGGACAAAACAACAGGAGAAAGACAAGAATCTAAAAGGACACATCAATAACAATCCAGCTGTGTAAAATTAGCAGCGTGTTGATTAAACCAAACTTGATTACCAGCTGTTGCTCTAGAGGCGGAATGTGATCGCTGCCTCCGTAAATCACCGAGGGATTGTACTGGCTGAACAGGATCGGATAGAACACTTTCTTTCCTGAAAGAGACAGACACATGGATTTAAAAATCTATACACTTTTCCTCTTGGTCACAATCGATAGAAACAATCCAGAAGCACAGAGCCGTCAGAGTTCCTTCATAAACTCAGCGATGTCAGACCAGTGACGTGTGTGTGTGTGTGTTTGTGGGGGGGTAATGCGTCTCTCTGTTACTTTGCTTCACACACTCTTACTGACCTGGCTGTGCGTTCAGGCGGCAGCTGTTCAGAAAGTCAGAGGTAAAGATGATGTCGACGTCACAGAAGAACAGCAGAACGTTCCCTCGCTTCCACGCTCGGGCGCCCACGTCGAGACCCCGGCCTCGCGAAAATTCCTCGTTCAGGTGGATCATCGTGAAGTTACGGAAATTCAGCTCTCTGATTCAAGAAAAGATAGAGGGGGGGTGGGGGTGGAATTTGGATCAGAACACACTCTAGACCACTGATTTAAACTGCATAGTGCTGTGCATCATCATTGTTCTCCATCAGATTAGTACATCATCACATATGAAATGTTTTTTTCTTTTCAGAGAGTTCTCTCTCTTTCATGCTTTCTTGGATCAAATTTCCTAACATCTTTCATTTGTTTATCTTCTATACAGGGTCACAGGAAGCCTGAAGCCTATTCCAGGAAACTTCGGGCACACACAAGGCGGGTTCACCCTGGATGTGCACATGTACCTCGGCCGATGCTGACAGCTGTTCTCTGAGGACTTCAATAGTCCAGGACTGGAGCTTCCTACAGTCTAGCTGAGCCTCCAGTAACAAACTGGACTCCAAATTAATGTCAATACCAAGCAAAATATTACGAGTGGAAGCCCTGAACTGAGTCCAACAGCAACATGTGCAACTTCATCATTAACTAATTACACTGTGATTAAGACCCACACAGAGGCGAATGCAAACGGTCCGACAAGTCATTTAGATTGTTCTGGTTTGGCAGGCGCACTTCACAGATTGAGCTTTTCTCAGGTCGAGTGTTCTACACTCCACTTTTCCCAGATTTCATTTTGTAGCACATAAGAACACAGACCTGGATTATTTTCAAATTCCTTTAGAAACCACTAATTCTTAAAAATAAGAATGAGCCAATAACAATGTGGACAAGGGCAGTGATCAGGCCAGTTAGAATGGAGCATGGCAGATTTTGCCCTGTGTGTGTGTGTGTGTGTGTGTGTACATGCTTTAATCCCGGCTAGAGCAGACTGCAAATATTTCCTTTTGCGATACTGGTTTGTTTTTCAAGAGAAGTGGACTGTCTAGAAAGGCTGCTTTCCCTTCCATTTCAGGTTATTCACCTTTTTATTCGACTATACTGAAGCGCAGGAATTTTTCACACACACACACACACACACACACACACACACACACACACATGCTAGATTTATGATTTCGGACCGTCTCCGTGTTATTCACAAAGACATAACGACTTTAGTCCAGATAAGACTCGTAAATGACTTGCACTGAACTCTGGGATTCAACACTAAACACCTTAAATTACTCCATATACAGTTTCACACAGGCGTGTCTGACTTCCGTTCTAGTAAAGGAGGCGTGGCCTCTGTGCCTGTCAGTCTCACTGAAAGAGGCGTGGCATGAATCAAATGTTAAAAAAACTAAACAAATTAAATTAAAGACACTGTAACACATGCAGTAAAGGTGCAAGAGTAACTTAATCCTCAACAATATATACAAATTTAATCGAGTTTTTTATCAGTGATTTAATCAGTAATAGTCTGTGATTAATCACAATTTAAAAATACTCAACGTTGAAGTAAAGAAATGTATAACAAACTGGTTAGAGGAAGTATTTTATAATCCCTCAAACATTAACATTCAACAAATCGTAAATGAAAATCTCTCGAATGTCACCGGCCCTGCGTGGGTAGTATGGGGGCGTGGCAAACTCACCCACGGCGGGGCTCGAACCCCAGATCCCCAAAAATCACAAACCAAGAACTTAGCCACCTCTGAACCATCACTTGCACATTTTCCAAGTAATGTATTACATAAACATGGTTCCCCTTGCAGGTAGCTCAAGCACACATCCAAACTTCCACCTAGCAGCTTTTTACATAGCGTGTAACGAGACTTGCCGTTCAGCACACCTGCTGATGTCATCTTATTTAGTCGCACCAGGCGTGCCGTTATCACACGCAGCCGGGTAACCGCCATGCAATTATGGGAAGCCATTAGAGTCAAACTTGGTCACATGATTAATTTGTGTTAATTTCATAATAATATTGTTTTTTTAAAATCAGTAATACGTTAACGTGTTAACATTGACAGCCCTAATTAAAATGTATAATAGAGTTCCAAAGCTCGGTGGAAAGCTGATGTTTAACGGTGATGCAAATAAAAATCCAGTTCTAGTTTAAGCTTAAATTTGTGACTACTGTGGATTTGGGTGAGCAAAATCTCCTTCAGATGTTAACTGTTATAACTGATATCTCATTTCTAATATTTACCCCTCTTTATTTTATTTAACACTTAAGAGCTGTATATAATGTACATATTTTATCTTTACGTAGAAATATATATATATATATATTATTATTTTTTTACTCCACAGCATTGCACTGTAACATACCTGTTTTATTGACTATACATTACAGTACACTATACCAATTTTATTCATTACACTCTACAGTATTTTATACACAATACTAATCTCTACTGTACTGTGCTCGCCCACACTATGCTATGCTGTGCTATATCTCAGGTTTTGAAGGTGTTAAGAGAAAACTAAATGTACTCACGGGTTAGTCCTGATCACCCTAATGTACAGTGTGAATTTGAAAAGATTTGAAAATGTGAAAATTTTCACCCCCCCAAAATGGTAAGGGGTTAGCCTTTGTGTTTTTGTTCCGGGGGGCCAAAAATTTTACACTCTCAAATTTTCACCAAATTTACAACCTTAGTTAGGACATTCAGGGCTAACACAAGAGTGCACTTAGTTTTGTTCTATGAGCCTCCAGAGCTGAGATCTGACCATCATCATAAATTCTGTATTATAGTATTAACATTGTTTACTTGGTGACATCAGCTAAAGTAAAAAGGTCTCATTAGGTCTCACCGGGTATGAAGCTCAGGTCTAGGAGAAAACTGAAAAGAACAGACAAAAGAAATGAATAGAAGGAACTGAAAATACAAGAAAAGAGAGTCCAGTCTCAAAGAGACATGGGGAAGTTGTGTTGTATTCTTTTCGTGTTTAATAAAACCACGTTATTCCTGAGTGGGAAGAGTCTTCCCGTAAGTGCGCACAATCATCAACTCAATAAGAGCTAATAAACATATATTGTTTTTATTCATGTACTGTATATACTATTCTATACTACACCAGCCGATCCTGTGCTGTACTGTGCGATAATAAACTATACTACACCATACTCTTTACTATAACACTGTACTATGCTATGCTAGATTAATTAATTGGTCAAGATCATGTTCTCTCCTGTATTAGTACTGACCTCCTAATGTACAGTGTGAATTTGATAAAGATCTGAAAATGTTCGTTTTTTCACCCGGAAAAAAAATGGTAAGGGGTTAGTCTTTGTGATTTTTGTTGGGGGTCAAAAATTATGCATCCTCAAATTTTCACCACATTCACACTGTAAGTTATGATACTCAGGACTAACACCGGGGTGTGCTTACATTTGTCCTATCTTACTTCAAGTTTGATAAACAGGTTTAGGACACAAAAATGTCCTTTATAAAATTTATTGTTGATATCAGTTGAAGTGCACTTGCAGTGTATGATTTTAACTGGAACCATAAACTATTTAATACCACTCTATATTTATACTACTATTGTACACTACAATATATTACTATTGTTCTACCACAGTCATAAAAACTGGAATAACTACAAAGGTAATCAGAGTACTACAGAGGACTACTGCGACTATATTACACTATACTATAGGAAAAGTTTATATTTTTAGACTGTATTATTTTATATTATACTATTAGACTATACTATGCTATAAAACAGTACAGCTTTAAAACTGTGCTATACTATACTACAGAACAGTATAATGTTTTTTAGACTGTACGATACTATTTTATACTACATTATAATACTGGAGGTCATACCATGGTCGTAAAAAATGGGAGTCAATACAATGGTGATCACCTTTGACCTCCACAGTTCCTAGCTGGACTACAGATACTATACTATACTATACGGTACTATACTTTACAATACTATACTGTACTATACGACACTATACAATACTGTACTATACTATACAACACTATACAATACTACACTTCACTGTACTATACAATACTATACTGTACTATACTTTACAATACTATACTGTATTATACAATACTGTACTGTACTTTACAATACTATACTGTACTATACAATACTGTACTATACTATACAACACTATACAATACTACACTACACTGTACTATACAATACTATACTGTACTATACTTTACAATACTATACTGTATTATACTATACTGTACTATACTATACAACACTGTACAATACTGTACTGTACTATGCTATACTATAATGTAATATACTATACTGTTCTATACTATACTATAGAGCAGTATATATATATATATATATATATATATATATATATATATATATTTAAAACTGTACTATCCTATTTTATACTACACTATATCTCTGGAGCTCCTACCCCAGTCGTAAAATGGGAATAAACACAAAGTTAAAGACCACTGGCCACCACGGTGGCTAGTTGGATACAGAAGTTCATTGCTAGATGGATGAATGGACTACACTATATTATTTTCTCATACCATCTCACACTATACTATGGTATTCAATGCGATGTGATGCTATATCTTACGGTTATAAAACAAACAAACAAAAACTTTGATTTTCATGAAATTCCCACCATATGATGGTCCTCAATGTTACACTACCTTGTCATTTCCTGTCACTATTGGGTGGGGGGGGGAGCATTGCTGTGGTAGTATTGACCACGCTAACCATCAGTGTGACTTTGGTGGATTTATAAGAAAGACACATTTTTATTGAGGGTTTAAGCGGTTAGTCTGTGTTAACCCCTTAAGAAGCCTGTGTTCAGATGGTGAAGCGCAAACCATCTCAACCTATCACACTCCAGCATATAAACCTTATCCAACATAGTATATTATATATTATATACTATTACTATGCTATTTTATTCTACACTATAATATCCTATCTTGTAACATGTTATATCGCACCACAATATAATCCACTTTATCTTTAGCACTGGCGTGAGATAGTAAGATAATTACACTCCTGTATAAGTATAATGTAGTAGAGTTTAGCAAAGGGAGGTTCACAAAAGAACATCTGAGTTTGTATCTTATTTTTAGCTGAACTTCTCTTTATAAAATATCCAGACAAAGTAAAAGTATCTTGGAAAGTTGAAAATAAATAAGAACAGCGATTTAGTCGTGCATTAATATTCTGGCTGAATTAGCTGATGCGTGCGTGCCATCTCTTCTCCGTCTCAAATGAACACAAATTATTCATGGCTATCGATTCGCAGATGTGTGTTCAGCTCGCTTTAAACCGGAGACCAAAAGTTTCCTCTGAACGGACTGAACATCACACGGAATACAATATAAAGGCTTCAGAAAGCGGGGTGGGGGAGGGGGGTGGTCTAATAGAGTGTGTGTCTGCGCTATAAATTAATCATGGGCAGAGTGTGTTTGGCTTTCAGAATGATGTCTGGTGTGCGTCTGTGTGTCTGTGTGTCAGACTTGTGGTCATTTATTGACTGGCAGACCAGCAATGTTTTTTTTTTATGGCAATTACAATCAAGTAACACACACACACACACACACACACACAAACACAGATATTAGCTGTTATTTTGATCCTCTTTGATCAAAGCAAGTTCCTGGTGTTAATTACAAAATGTTTCTTTCATAAATTAATGATGTCATACTCGTTTCTATCCTATAAACAGTGATTTCCATACCGGCCTCCTTTTTTTTTTTCTCCTGTCGCTTTCTGTCCTGAAAACCCAAAGCAGCAGCTTTACCTCTGACTGGTACAAAGTGCAGACATTGGAGACTCCTTCTAAAAACCCCAGAATAGACATCTCCTTGGAGAAAACTCCACCGTATCAACAACCTCATCATTCCTCTTCCTGTGCTGGTCGTTACCATAGAAACGATGATGATGTATTAGGATGAGCTCATTGATTTGCCTTGTAGTTGGAACTGCTGTCTGAGCTGCTGTTGCAGAACACCTTCTGACCAATCAGATTCGAGAATTCAAGAACGTTCTCGTATAAACTTTTATAAAGTCAGGCGACTAACACTAAGTAAAGTGCTTGCTATTACGATTACGGAAGTGGCGGTTAATACAAGTTACTAGGGGGCGATACGATATTATGATGAGAATGAGGTGCCGATTCGATTGGTTTTACGATTTAAAATTTCCTGATATGATAATAAAGTTCAGATTTTGTAACAATTCTAAACAAATCTAGCAAAACAAATTGCTGAAACCAAACCTACGCCAACCTGGAGGAATATTGAGGAATTGTGACTTCAAAAGAAAACAATACATTTTTTCTCCCATCTCTACAAGTTACACAGATCCTGGAAAGATAAAAGACAGAAAGAGAGCAGAACAAAAACGGTGAGATAGAGAGAAGAAGCACGCGAGGCACGAGGAAGCCGAGAGGTATGCAGGGTTCATCTGGCAGACGACTCCATCATTTTCTTTGAGGTCAAAGATCGGCAGCTGGACCAGTTTAACGTTGTGCGATCTCCACCCAAACGTCAGCCCTGCAATCATGTGCTGCGTACACACTGTGTGTCATGTGTGATGTGTGTGTATGTGTGTGTGTGCACCTTGTAGAGAAAAGGAATAGTTCGATCTGCTTCACACAGAGGAATGTGCAGTACCTGGACGTGTTCTCCAGGATTCCTTTGACTTCGTTCATCTGGTCTTGGCCAAAGTAGACAACGGTGAGGTGTACTCGTCCGTCTTGCTTTATACACACCTCCCTGAGATAAAGACACACACACACACACACACACACACACACACACACACACACACACAATGTTGTGAAATTCCATCAGTCGGACAAAGACACATTCTCATAGTCAGACGCCAAATGTTCCAGGTTTCTGCTGACTTTGCATTCTCTCTTTTAAATCTTCCTGCACATGTGAAAAATGGAGAGAGAAAAAACACAAACCCTCAGACCAGACAAGCTCAGCCCTAGAGACACTCACGTACAGAACGTTTGGGGGACACAGCAAACATAAGCACTGAGGAGCGTAAATCATGCTGAGAGCGTGAAGCAGACGCCAGGCAGATCTCCTTCAGACCTGAAGACTCTCTTACTGTACATACAAGACGGCTGTCAGACGCCCATGACCAGTTAGTGTTGCTTTACATGACAGGAGAGATTGTAACTCCACTCAGATTCATACTCAGAGAGGAATGTCCTTCAAAACATCGTCTGTATTGAATTCATGATCTCCTGACTAAACAGAAAAAAAACCTTGTTTTTTTTTGTGGTTATTGTGGTTAAGGTTTAACTTCAGGCGTAACACTGAATCGCTGCATTAATAATGATGTGCGTGGGCGGTCCTAAAAATGATAGCAAAAACAAGAATCCTTTCAGTCATTTATTTAATTGGCAGACGGTTTTATATGCCTTAGGGTGAAGGGTTGTGCTCATAGACACACAAATGACAGAATATTATATGATATTATATAATTATATTATATTATATTATTACTCACTCACTCATCGTCTTTACTGCTTTATCCTGTATTCATGGTTGCAGGGGATATTTTTTACACTGTATTATTTTATACTATATTATAGAGCAGGATAGTTTTTTAAACTGTACTATACTATACTATACTATACTATACTATAAAACAGTATAGGTTTAAAAAAAAACTGTACTATACTATTTTATACTACACTATATTACTGGAGGTTCTACCATGTTCGTAAAAAATGGGAATGTATTGAGGGTCGTGGGTGGTGTTGAGCTTATCCCAGGAGACTTAGGACATGAGGTGGGGTACCATGCTCCTGGACAGGGTTTCGAACCATCACAGGACACACATTCACACACTACAGAAAATTTGGGAACACCAGTTAGCCTAATTTGCATGTCTTTGGACTGTGGGAGCAAACCGGAGAACCCTGAGGAGACCCACCAAGCACGGGGAGAACATGCAAACAACATGCACGCAGAGACGGGAATCGAGCCCGGCTGCGAATCGAACCCGGACTAACCCACGGTGCAGCCTATACTATACTATACTATACTATACTATACTATACTATATAATACAGCCGAGAGCACATTTACATACCTAAACTAGGAATAATGATAGATATTCAATACATTCTTATGATTTATTTTCCTTAATTTTTTTTTTACAAAGACAGCTGTGCTTGATGACACATTTTAGAAATAAAAAAGGAAGCAGGTTCAATGCTATATATATATATATATTCCATCATCAATGTAATCAAGAGAAACTGTAACCATGACATCAGTGATTAGAATGTCTCGTCACAGGAAGCCCTTCAGTTCAGTTGACAGAAACACAGCCAACGATTTTATTTACTGTATACACACAAGTGCATTCTCCGGTCTTCAAATGGAAAGAAATGCATAATTAAAGAGAGAGCAGTACTGAGTCTGGGAAGTTTTAAACGGATCACAATTACAGGTTTCATCAGATAATGTATAAAAAAGCCCTCGCTATCCAGCGTGAACTCTCTGGTGACCTACATTCCGTGTCATAAAGCCGAGACAGCGCTGCTATTATCCTACTGTTGTTATCGCTGTAATGTCGCTGTTAGCCATGAATGCTTTTATCGCAGCTCAATTAGACGTCAAATGTTAAGTTTTCCTGTGTCGCTACTAGCCTGCTAGCTGAGTTAGCATTTCCTGTAGCTACTTTCATAAAGTACATTTGAGATGCTTTAAAATGATTTGGGTGAAAATAAAAAAAGAAGTAAAAGTTGATTCAAATTTTTTTTTTTTTATCAGGTTTATGAAGATTTCTATTATATTCTTGCTTGTTGCTCACTTGTTGTATAATATGCGAACTGGCTGCTGTAACGATACCAGAGTATTAGAGGATTATATAGAGAAATAAAGGTTATGAGAGAATTACTCTCATAACCGTGTTCTGTTATTCTGCACTATCAAAAGTCCCGGTTTGACTTGAACGCCACTCCACATTATTAAACCTACATACCAAAGGGTTGAAAGATCATCATTCTCAAAGACGCCTCTCACTCTAATCATGACTATTTACCCTCCTCCATCAGCGAGGTGTCACAGGTGCCTCCCCACTCGCACACACAGAATGTAAAATAGCTTTTTCTCCTCCTGCGGCTGTTTCCATATTGAACAGTTGATGATGGTTCAATAACCACTCCACTGTCTCTTCACTTTTACTGCACTGCTTTATCCATTATGCATCTTTGCACTGGCCGTTACTATAAATGCAGATTTTGTGCTACTTTATATTTCATCTGCATCTATTTTGTATGTACTGTAGTTCCTATACCTGCATTGGCCTATACAGTACAGTATATGCATGTTTTATTTACTGGTAATTAACATACTGTACCACTTAAACACTTCTGGTTCAATATTATCTGCATTTCATTTGCTCAGTACATGCACTTATAACTAAGGTGACCTGATCTAATCCAAACTGATCGAATCTTATCTAAACTTTAATTACATGTCTTTTCAGCCATACAAAACCCTGTTAATAAGTTGTATATTTATAGAATCAGCGTGCTTTTAGAATGAGTACACTAATGTAAGTCATGAAACATCCGGATTACAGCTGGAACTACGGTCAAGGCTCCTCTTATAAAGTTAACCAACGTTACAGACCACCAGAGACGCAGGAGAACCGTTTTAAAAGGAAAAAAAAATTCAAATTACTTTAAGCATGAAGTATTAAAGCTAAACAATGTGGCTACAATCTGGTTACGATACACAACCAATCCATAAACCATGAGTAACCATTAAACACTGGAGTCTGATAATATGACGTTACATTTTATGTGGATTATATCATCCGTCTGTCTGAGGTTGCTCCTCACACTCCCAGTGATTACTGGCTTAGTAGCTAGCGCTGTCGCCTTGCACCTCCAGGGTCTGGGTTTGATTCCCACCTCGGGGTCTGTATGTGTGCAGTTTGCATGTTCTCATCATGCTGGGTGGGTTTCCTCCGTGTACTCCGGTTTCCTCCCACCGTTCCAAAAACATGCAGATTAGGCTAATTGGCTTTCCCAAATTTCCCGGAGCGTATCAATGTGCATGTGGTCGCAAAAAAACAACAACAACATGTTACCTGAAAATGATTTAATCACTGTGCAGGAGAACTGCCTTGTTGAACCGGAGTATCAATCTTCGGTTGCATGCATTATTTACAATGTCACAGCTGTAACAGGATTATCGTCAAATTCTGTAGGCTCCAGTTCACACCCCTGCAGTTAACCTGACACCCTGGCGAGAGTGACAGCTGCATCGCTGGAAACATTAGCTGTAGTTTAACGTACAAGAAATGTACAGTAGGAGTCAAAGCGGGACGTATGGATGCACATATAGGGAATGAATGGCGCCGTTCGATCAGATGCAAAATTAGCATAGAAATAGAAATCCATGTTAGCCACCTTAGCATAGCGCAGTTTGAGGTGGCCTGAGCGCCGAGCGCTGTTAACAGTGCAAAAACTTTCTCAAGCATAATTTAGTTACTGCAGCTACTGTATGTTGTGGCCACTGAGGTACAGTAAGTACACACGTTCGAAGCAACCGCGCAGATTCGTTCTTTCGATCCCATTTGCCAATTTATGAATAAACCGAGCTTTAGGACGAGGAAGCTCCTGCCAAAACGATGATGAGCAGAGCCCCTGCCGCTGAGCTTTAAAACTCTGTGACGGTTTGTCCAGTGCTTCTACAGACTGAGTTAAGTCCATGCAACTTAATCTCTCTCTCACACACACCAACACACAAGCACATGCTCGCAGACTCTGTATAAGAAGACTTCCACACACACATTCATGCTGCAAAGGACATACTCTGTACTATGCTCTACACTTACTAATATTAATATGATTATTGTTTGCACTTTAAATGAACATTGCGATTAACATTAGAACTGCATATTTGTCACTTTTACACAGTCCTGTATTGGAGGTTAATTGAGTTGCATGTACAGTAGTCTCATGTAGTTTTATGCAGCACCATAGTCCTAGAGTAACTGGGAGGGGGGGGGACGACACATGTCTCTCTCCACTATTTACTGTCTCAGCTGCTTGAAATGACAATGAAAGCCACCTGACCGGGCCATTCGCTTCTGATTGCGACTACTATTTTTTAATCTCTAGTCCCATTATCCTGTTCCTCTTCTTGCCCTGCCGAGTGTCCGCACTGCATCGTCTCACCGTTGTCTGTTTAAGGGTTTATTTATTTATTTATTTATTTTTAGGTTTAATGTGTCCGTTTTGATCAAATTCTCAAATTCTACTAAAGTCCACCTGCACTTGCATCCACGCTCCTCATTCAGACACAGTACAGCTGAACCAGTTTTGACAGCCAATCAACCTACATGGCGAGATTATTTAATTAATTTACGGCAAGATAAATCTATACTCTAACTGCTGATAGCTGACAATGACGTCCTGCTTCTTCTTTTTTTGCCTCTTTTGTCTCTTTCACTTCCTCTTTCTCATTTGACTTCCTGATATTGTAAGGTAGGTTGACTTTGACATTACTGCACAAGTAATGCACATTTATCGAAAGTCACAGTCATGCTAATGAGACTCTGGGCCTCTTTGACAAACCCACAAATTTTGTTTTGTTATTACTGTAGATTTAACACCCACACTAAGAATGTATTCAGTATTTCTTATTTTCTCGGGGCAATAATAACGACAATCAATCAAAGACCCCAATTTAGGTCTCTTCCAAACGGTTGAGATGTCACTTCCAGGTTAAAGTATCAGTTATGTTAAAAATAAAAGTTTGGACACGCCTTCCTCTTAAGTGTTTTTTTTTTTTTTTCTTGATTTTTATTATGTTCAACATTGTACATTAATACTGAAGATGTACAAACTATGAGAAAACACATATGGAATTAAGTAAACAAAGCAGTGTTAAACAGCCCATAATATGTTTGATTTTATTTCCATGTTGTTGTTTTCCAATCACCCGATCTGACTCCGAGTGCTTGCTGTTTGATGACTCATTAGGGACGTGTTGGACTGGAGAGTGAAGGAAAAGCAGCCTTAATCCCTCTGGGAACTCCTTCAAGATTGTTGGAAAATCATTCCAGGTGACTGTGTGCCATGAGTGTGCAAAGCAAAAGCTGACTACGTTGAGAATCTAATTATTAGAATATAAAACATATTCTGGCATTTTTGTTGACTACATAATTCCATTTTCCCCCCCATAATTTTAATGCCTTCGGTGTTAATGTACAAAAATGAAAACAATAACAAGGTGTGTACAAAACTGGTGGCCAGTTCATGTGTGAAAACAATTCCAGAACCACTCTTTCATAATTTGAGTCCTGGAATATCCAGGAAGACAGAACTACAGATGAGATGTTTGTACTGGTGATTCAGTACATTCAGGTGGTCAGCTGAGTTCATTTTATTGCTACATAACGTTGCTGAGTCTAGAAACTGAGCATTGAAGCAACCGCGGATCATCCCACTGTCTCCAGAGGCTTGTACAGTGGACACTAATCATGTATTCTCTCCATAACCTCGTACTCCGGTCCATCTAAATACACACTCCTATCTAGTGCTGCTAATATCCTGAACAGCATCTACACTCATTTTTTTTTGCATCTGTTCTTCCTTTCTCTGCCCGTCCCGAGGCATCCAGAGAAGAACCAGCTCCAGCTACATTCTGCTTCATGATGGTTTGGATCTACACATGATGCTCCAGCTGACTCGTTCCTGTGCTGAACTGGACTCCATGATAACTTCTGTTATACTGAACTTCCAGCAGCCTAACACACATGATGTTGATATAATGATGTTGAATGATGATATAATCCCTGTTATCCGTTATCACCCAGATGAGGATGGGTTCCCTGTTGAGTCCGGTTTCTCTCAAAGTTTCTTCCTATTGCATCTCAGGGAGTTTTTCCTCGCCACTGTCGCCCTCGGCTTCCTCATCGCGACAATCTCACGATCTCATTATTATCTAGACACATTTTTCTTTTCATTTTGTGAAGCTGCTTCGAGACAATGACCATTGTTAAAAGCGATATACTGTATAAATAAAAATGAATTGAATTGAATTGGACTTCCCTTCTCCCCCTGACGCATTCATCGCTCTGGAATAGACTCAATCTGGATCATCAGAGTCCATGACCTTTCTCCAATGCGCCAAATCTTTATGCTCCCGAGCAAACTGAAGCCTTTTTCTGATGAGTCTCACTAACAAGTGGTTCTCTCATGGCCACACAGCTGCTTGGTTCCAATCCCGTGAGCTCTCATCACATTGTGTGCTGAGTACGCGGTATGGAAATGCTCTTACTTTCACTTTGAGCAGAACATCGAAGCATTAAATGATCATCTTTCTGAGAGCACAGGCCCGTGTCTTACTCATGCTGTTGTTACGACACTCAACACGAAGGCTAATAATTATAATAATGATTTACACACTGTTTATACCACAGCATGTTTAATTCTGATTGCTCTGATTCAGCTGTTGATTTCATTCCTAGAACAGCAGCTTTAGGCGTAGTTAATATTACTTGTTACTCATTACCTAATCTGTATGTCTTTGGACTGTGGGAGGAAACTGCAGTACCTGGAGGAAACCCACCAATCATGAAGTACTGTAAACATGCAAACTTTACCCACACAGACCCCGAGGCAGGAATCGAACCCGGAACCTACCTAGACGTCAAGGTAACAGCTGTTTATAGCTAAGATAAGAGATAACAGATATAACAGAAGAGACAGAAGTAACTTGTTTACTGTATAAATGGATCAAATGTATGATGTGAAAATTAAACAATTTAGCAGCACTAATTGATATGATTAATTGCTGGCATGATAACTGTCCATCTTTATGTCTTTTTCAAAGACGATGATCTTAAATCAACTGTTGAATTGCAGAATGCAACCATCTACTGTAGAATGTTTGACAGTGAGGGAAACAGCCGGGATTTTGTTTATCGTGAACTTGTTAAGCCTTCTCGAGGATCAGCTTTCAGCAGAAATCTAGAAACGTTTTTTTGTGCAAAAAGCACAAAACTATTTCTAATATATTTATACACTGTTTGGTCTTGAACGTGCTCTTTAAAATAAACCCTGCTGATGATGTGGTGTTTACGAAGAGTGTGTGTGTTTTTACCTAAAGGTGTGCATGAATTGTTTGAATTTGTCAGCCCTCTGTGAAAGCGGTACGATGATGTTGATGGTGGTGTGAGACGTCGCCACTTGTTCGTTCGACACCTTCATCAACGGGCCAAAGGGACGGAACAGGACGAGACGCCTGAACTCGTTTTTCCTGTCTCCACGGAATGTCAGCTCGTACAACGTTCCTTTATCCTTCTCCGTTCGTGCTAAACCTACAGAGAGAAAGAGAGAAAACAGAACTATTACATCTTACTTTTCACTTTAATTACTTTAATACTAGACTTCTCTCTTTTTTTATAACAGATGCAAAAAAAAAAACAAGGCAGTGTATTCATGCTGCTGCTCCAATCAACACCCTTCCTCTCGATCGCTTTAAATACCACGTGTGCAGTTTATTCGCATGCACAAAAGTGAAAGCGCTCAAAAAGAAATGCAGGATAATCGATATATTGTATCATGCAGCTGGTGCGAATCTGTTCTGTGAGACGCATGACTAAAATATGCTTGGGAAATTTTTTTCACTGTTAACAGCGCTTGGCACTCAGACCACCAACGATTTTTCACCTCGCGGCTCTCAAACTGCTCTACGCTGGTTGTTAGTGGGTGTTCCTATCTTTAGTTTCTGTCAGTTGCCAAAGATTCGCAAGCTACTGTAGCTACAGACCGTCCATATAACCATCCATCTGATCAAGAATCTAAATCTTTATTACTAAAAATAAAAATCCTAGAGGGATGCTTGTATCTAAAGTGCATCACGGCAGAACATCATGATCGCAGAACAACGATTTGCTTCTCACGATTCCCGCCGCCTATTTGACAGGCTTAAAATGTTTAATGTACCCAAAAAGAACCACAAAAACACCAGCTCACAATGAAAATGAATCACTTCGAGCCACTTTGTCACGCTGCATCGCTGCTGATTAGAACGGAGGCATGCTGAGACAACAGAAAGAAAGAAAGAGCTGTCAGAGGTAAAGCTGTAACTTTACGTTTTCTGACATGGAAAAGCCTTCAGGACAGAGGCGTTTGTCCTTTCTGGTGTCTTGACAACATGACAATCTGTGTTTCTGTTTTATTTTTTCAATATTCTTTCAAAAAAAAAAAAAAAAAGGTGCCCAGCTGGGTAGTGATCGATGATCTATATCGTTAAATAACCATATGTTTAATTAATACAAACGTCATGAACACAACGTTTTTTTTTTATTGCCATGTCATTAGTTTGACTTGGTATTTTGTTATTTTAACTTATTACTGAATTTCTAAATCTAAATAATGACTTAGGATAAAAGGTATTTGTATGTTATTCATAATAAAAAAAGACACTAAATCAAAATAATAACTTGGTAAATAAAATAAAAAAATAAGACAACAACAACTTAGTCCATCAAAATGCCAAGATACTAAGTCAAGTAAGCAAAACACTATGTCAAAACAACAAAGTAGTAGTCAACATAAAAACGACATATTAAGCAGAAATAACTTCAAAATTACAATATAGTATGTCAAAATCTCACGATACTAAGTAAAAATAACATAATAGTAAGACAAAATAACACAATAGTAAGTCAAAATAACACGATACTAAGACAAAATAACAC
>QMIH01000032.1:1125880-1154943 GCA_003987875.1 Clarias batrachus
ATACTAAGACAAAATCTCACGATACTAAGTCAAAATAACATGATACTTAGACAAAATAACATGATAGTAAGTCAAAATAACACAATACTAAGACACAATAACAAGATATTAAGACAAAATAACACGGTAGTAAGTCAAAATCTCACGATACTAAGACAAAATAACACAATAGTACTGTAAGTCAAAATAAAACGATATTAAGACAAAATAACACGATACTAAATCAAAATGGACATGCAGACTCTACGCACACAGACCGGAGGCAGGAATCGAACCCACAACTCGGAGGTGCGAGGCCACAGTACTAACCACTACATCATTGTGCCCACTAAAGAAGGGTTAAACATTGAAATTTTATTTGAATAAAAATAGACCCATTGTAACATTGTAAATCACGACAAACTCTTCCTCACAGTCGTTCCTCACCAGATATGGAACATCACTCTCTCTGGCTTCATCTCAGCTTTGTGGAGTTGAGAAACAGCTGGAAAACTGTCACGCATGGGACCATGATAAACATGATTTCTTTTATTAGATGCTTAAATCCATCAACACCAGTGTCATTTTTCTCACAGCTACACAACAAAAGCATTTTATCGGATCTGTGCTGAACGGCATCAAAGATTTTATTGTTCAGGCTGGAAATCAGAGAAGCTCTGCAGAGACTCTGTGACTCCTGGCTCACGGACGAAACCCGGTTCACACAAAGGTTTGCACGAAAGACTTTTTGTCTAAATTCAACTTCACTTCTGCTTCAGCAAAACACAATCAAAAGCAGAATAACTGTAAATCTCTTTGTAATTAATATGGGTATGTGTTGTCATCCGTTTGGCTGTTGCAGTCTGTTGACACAAGCAGTAAAGAATAAGAAGCAGCATTTATTCTTTACTTGCAGAATAAAGCAGCAAAGAATAAATAGGAATAAAGAACACTCTGTCTCTGACACGATGAACTACTCATTGTGACATCCTTACTGTAAATCTTTACACACCAGATCATGTGTCCATTGTCAGACATGGGAGCTGAAATTAATATCCATGTTGCCGGAGGTGTGAATCACACATTTATAAATGTCACGTAAATTGGAGGAAGTGTGCAAAGAAGCTTCATGTTGGGTGAAACCTGCGTACTGGTCAAAGCCGTTTAGCAGTTTACGCAGATGTATGGTGTTAATTCAACACTGGGATTTTTGATGTGTATGCTGGGTAAATGCCCCGGATGGACACAGCTTTATAATGGAGAGACAAAGACAGAGTAAGCAGTCCTCCGATCTGAGAAACAGCTCTTCCTGAGTAAAGGGAGAAAATTTTAGTTGGTTAAGCTTGATTCTTGATTCTTGAGTCAAAGTCCCTAACTGTGAACCACAACGGGCAAAAGCCCTAGGCCTCAAGTTGGACAGACGCTCCTGTTTGGGGAGACGCCCCTTAATGTGTAAAAGCCTGAAGTTGGGCAAAACCCTCATTCTGACCAAAGCTTCATTTTGGCAAAGCTCCATGGTGAGGCAAAACCTCTTGTTATCAGATGCCATATGACATTGTTAGACAAAAGGATCTTCTGTATCTATAAAAATCCCATGTTTTTATATAACTTTAGTTGAAATGTAACATGTAGGTATGAAAATACAGAACTGTAGAAAAGCCTTGAGTCACTCTTTATTTCTGTAAATTATATTAAATTGAATTAAATTAAATTGAAAACATATTTGTGGACAAATGTTTTACTGTGACAGACTGCAATGTGCCTAAAGTTACAATTTAAATAAATTTTGGTTGTTTATGCATAATAACCTCAGCAGCGACCTCATTTCCCCTCTAGTCTCTTCCAACCACTCAGCATTCAGCATCAGCAATATACTAATAACCGGCCTGATCATCTGTCATCATCTGCGTCTGTTTCTCACCGGCTCAAATTTGCCAAACATTTGAGTCACAAAATCATTTAGGAAGCCTGAAGAACTGTTCCTTAAGACTAGATGATAAAACATTCAAGAAAGTCTGGAAGCACAGTACTGTACATGTGAAAATAAGGGGATTCAGGGCAGTGTGTCACACAGAATCACACGTTCCTACTGACACGCAGCAAGGTCATGTTCAGTCAACAGATGTCAACAACAGGAAAAAGCAACAAGATTAAACAAGTCTTGCACACTGTGATTGCACCCTGCCACACTTCCTCTACCACTCAAACGGGAACAATAGAAGAACACACAGCTTTATGTGCTTTACTTAACAACTTTCCTGCTTAATTTCCAACTAAACTGATTTGACTAATTAGCAATTACATTTAAATATCAGTTACGAAAGTCACATTGGGAATCTTACAATTGTATTTTTATACAGTTTGAAGAGACAATCTGAAGCAATGTGACAAAAAAAAATGTTTTTTTCTTTGACCCAGGAGTAATTGTCTGGAAATCCCAGATCAAAGTGGCAACGTGGAAGTGTTGGAGCCTGGAGCCAGAAGCTATGTTTTTAGATGATGAAGGCCAGTATACACTCTCTTGACAGGAATTTTTTATAGGAAGTTTTTTTCCCCAGCTTTTTTTATGCAACTTTTCTTTAAATTCATATATCAAATATATCATACGTACACTATATAAACTTTGCATTTATATCACACTATATTAATCTTTAGAATGTTTACTGCCAATGCTAGGTAGTTAGCTTACACGCAACAGCTAATATCAAAGAACATGTGAGAGGATTACGTGAGCATATTCACATACAATCATCTTCACTGCTAACATTAGCCTCTAGCTACCCTCAGAGGATTCCAAAAATGATGTGCAAATGTTTGCCATAGTCACCGCTAATGCTAGCTGGCAGGCTAATCAGGCTTTGATTTCCTTCTTTGATATTCATAAATGTGGCTAATCTTCACATTTAAGGCCAGATTGTATGGGATTTACAGGTACATTAGATTTTCATCATGATTTTCATTTCAAAATAACTTTCATGAGCCAGCCTGACAGGATGTTTGAGAGAGTTTATGTATATAAATAAAAGAAAGGTTTTGTCTTTACATTGGTTAGAACTCGCTTATGATGTCTTTGTTTCCTACACTGGAGGACCCGAAACCAGCCTCAGAAAAATTGTCAGTAATTTGGTATTTTCCTGACGTTAAACCTGCACTATAAATGAAATCAAACTAAGTCAATTAGAAGGGACATTATGAGCAGTTATGTACCAGATTAGAAAGCGCATGTTGTGACAGCGTACTAGACACGCCTCAAACTGTGGGCGTGTCTTAAATCGACCGCCAGACAGAACTGAATTCATCTTTTGCAGTACTTAGATAAACAAAATATTGAGTAAAAGCAGCAGTTATAAACAGTTATGTGCCAGATTTAATAATTTCAAATTTTTAATAAGCTACGATGAAAAGAAGTACGACTTAGCGTAAACAACGCGGAAGACACTGAACCTTACAAAAGTTAATTTCTTTGTATTAATAAGGCAGAAAGACAGGCAGACATGGGCGTCAACCTGAAATAATGATATTAAAGCTGATCAACTTTAAACTTTTAACTATTTTCTTATCAACGATGGGACGCACGCTACATACGCTAGTAGCTCATATACTATTAAAAATAAATGTGTAGAATCTTCAGCGGTAGTGTTTTAGCTAGTATCTGGCTAATGAGCTAACGATAAGATTACTGAGGGTATTTCAAATTATGTTCATAATATCTTATAATCATCACTGGCAATGCTAACTAACTAGCTAAAACTAGACCTGACAGGATTTCTTAAGGAAAGTAATCATATTTATTATATTCACTTTCACAGTTAGTTAGTCAGATACCATAGATAGATAACATGACAGGATTCCTGAGAAAACACCATGGCTAGCACGACACGATTTCTCTCTGTCATATTAACTTCAGCTCAACTGAACAATATATGGATTGGGTGGATTGTTACTCACAAAAGTCTTTATTGAAAACCTCGAGTGTGTGTGTGGTGCTATATTTAACCTCCAAACGCTCATTATTTAAATGATTTAACTCTTCCGATGCTGAGGACGTTTTCCCATGACACACTCTGATGTGGGTGTGTGAGGATGTCAGTGGATTAATCTGTTATTTCCATTTTGTGTGTGTGTGTGTGTGTGTGTGTGTGTGTGTGTGTGTGTGTGTGTCGGTGACCTTTGTGTGGGCCCTTGCCCTGTTGTGGTTTTGTGACTCTGAATGTATGTGTGTGTGTGAGAGAGACATAGCTCAGCTGTGCTTGATAAAGCAGCTGGTTTGGTTTCTTACTGCGTTTACACACAAATACACACGTGCACACACAAACGCACACACAAACGCACACACACACACACACACACACACA
Organism: Clarias batrachus; assembly: GCA_003987875.1. Classification (NCBI taxonomy): domain Eukaryota; kingdom Metazoa; phylum Chordata; class Actinopteri; order Siluriformes; family Clariidae; genus Clarias; species Clarias batrachus. The sequence continues at coordinate 1,130,215 of QMIH01000032.1, forward strand.
CACACACACACACACACACACACACACACACACACTCCCCGCATCACAGGATTTCCTGATAGGAAACTGACTGGAAAACTGATTGTGTTCTTCAAGCAATGCAACAGAACTGTTTCAAAAATTAGCTTAATGTGATTTCATTTAGGCAGGAAATAAATATTTTGGGGCAATAAAGTACACTGGAAGGGGAAAGTGTGTGGAACAGAGATAAGGAATTATATTAATTTCACTTTGTAGTATTTTTAGCCAATGAGCCTTTTTGATCATTTTGATAAAAGAAGGTCTAAATTTGGGGCTAAACACCCAGAGATTGTAACAGATTGTAGATTTTGAGAATATTAAACTAGAAAGTTGGTGTGAGTATCGAAAGCGGACCGCTAAAGTTAGCGTGTCAAAACACTGACGCTACATTCACAATTGATGCTTGTTAAACGCAGACCTCTCATCAAAATGACACTTGCCGACAAAATATTTGTTCTTGTAAACATTTTGGAAAGAAATCACTTTCTTGAGAGATTTCTTTCCAAGAAACTCAAAAGCAGCAACTTGTTATGACTCACTCATCGCCTATACCGCTTTATCCTGTATACAGGGTCGCGGGGGCCTGGAGTCTATCCCAGGAGACTTAGGGCATGAGGTGGGGTACACACATATACACACTTACACCTTACTGCATGTCTTTGCACTGTGGGAGAAAACTGGAGTACCCGGAGGAAACTCACCAAGCACGGGGAGAACACGCAAACTCAGAAACAAACAGAACCCGGGGTGAGAATCAAACCCAGACCCTGGAGGTACAAGGCAACAGTGCTACCCTCTACTCTTGTTCTAACTTGTTTTAAGTGTGAATGTAATAGTAAAAAAAAAACTATTTAGCTAATTGCATTAAATTATAACAGTTCTTTTTTTGTTTGTTTGAACTTTCCCCCAATTTTCCCCCTAATATAGTCGTGTCCAATTCCTCCCCGTCACTAGGGGGCTCCCACATTAAGGCTACTACTACCACTCAGTCGGGAGGGCGGAAGACTATCACATATTTCCAGACGCCCCTGATTGGCTGTAGAGCCGTGATTGATGTGGGAACACTAAGTACCTCTGATCCCTCCCCTCCGAGAGAGCTTCGGACAATCAGTTCTCTGTAGACCTCTGGCTGCAAGAGGTTACAGCATCATCAGGCAATCGAACTCACGATCTCCTAGTGATAGGGCGAGCACTTTACCACTGCGCCCTGTTGTATAGCTTTTAAAATTGGCACAAGCATTACCTTAGCACTTAGCAAAACTAAATTCTCTTCAAAATTTTACTTCCCCACAATCATGTCACACCCATAATTCCCAGAGGCAAACCCCCTATGTACCAAATCAGTTGAACCGAACTCACCTTCAACAAAATCAGCACTGCTGTACAACTTTTCTGCACCAAATTTATCTTCCATATTGTGCTTGTGTGAGTTCAGCGTGTGCAGGGCACTCTCCACCACTTCGTTTATCTCATCACGTTTATCTTTCCTCGCTGGTTTTTCCTCAGGATGCCGTGAGAGTCCCGTCTCCACGTTATAGACACGCTGCAGCGTGAAGCTCTCGAACGGTATCACGGCATACTCGTTTGGCAAGCGGACACCCGTGTTTATCTCCGCCCGGCCTATTTGGGTGCGTAGAAAATTGTTGAGATCCGTCGCCGCGTCGCCCGCTTTCTCCTGAAACTCCTTCGGGCGCTCGGCTCGCTCCTGCAGGGCCTCCTTCAGCTCTGCGATTTGCTTCTTCAGGCTGGAAATGTGTTGCCGTTGCTGCTCCTCACGTTCCTGAAGCAAAGCTTGATAATTTTCGTGGCTCGATGAACCCAAGAGGGTGCCGCTAAGCGCTCCAGGAACCCCAGGCCCTCTTGGAGAACTTGGCACGCCAAGCCTGGGTGCCATCAAGGGGTCGTCAGTGTGAGGGTTGCAAGTGATGACGTAGAGGATGGAAAGAAAGCAGCAAATCAGGACTACAATGCCACCGATGCGAGAGAACCAGAAAAACAATCCCCTGCGAAACATCTCGAAACAAACCAGGATCATATACACACATAAACAGTCATATCCATTGTGTGGTTTTTGCTTGATTGAGGGATGTGCTCATGTTGTTGCTAATGTTTAATGCTTAAGAATTGGACAGGTCAAGCAGTTCCTGAAGTCCGTGCTATCGTCTAAGCAGAAAAGCAAAACAAAAAAAAAACGAATGCTATTCTGGATACGAAATCTTAAACTGATAAATTTGTCTTTAAAAGCACAAACGTCCTCTCCTTCCTGTAGCTTTATCTTTGGCGCTGATGTGAGGCATCAAATCAAAAGCTTGTCAAGTAGATATACATGCTAAAATAAGAAATGGAACATCCCACTGTTGTCTTTATCATTTCAGAGGTCAACTAAACTATAATCTGTCATGGGTTTATAGTCATCATGGACATATGAACAAGCTGTTGGTGTTGTCCTTGCTAGTGCTGGCTTTGATACGATCTGGAAGAGGACGTTTTGTCTGAGGGAGCAACACTGTCAGGACACTGAAGTTAGGTTTGTTCCAAAACAGATAAGATTGTCCCGAATTACACCTTCTCATTCGCATGTTATTTTCGGGTCACATTTCGGTCCAGCCGGAGAACCAAGCGGCTGCCGCTAAAGATACATTTCTCAGAGTTAATAAAAAAGGAAGTTACGGTTTTGATTGAATCATCTACGTAAAGAAAAGGTACACCTTCACGTGGGTGTTTCTTGTATTTCAGGTCATGTTAAAGCCTGTCCTTGGTCTTTTCGGACTTGTTAGAAATCCATGCGGATACTTCAGTGGAGAAAACATGCCAGTCCACACTGTTCAAAAACCTTTTGAGAAGTAATTCACATGTCCAGGTCCATATCAAGCTCCTCAGACCTTAAATCAGAAGAGTCAGCATACTTCTCCTTTGCACGAGTCGAACAAAATGGGCCGTGCCGGGGAACGTTAGATGTCCAAGAAGATTTTCATTTCTGCAAGCAGCCACTTTTTCGTCTTCCTCAGTCAGCAGTTTGCATCCTTGCTATCTTCTGTGTTTAATATAAGACTCCTGCATATTTCATCTTCTATTGTGTTACCTAGAGAGAGAGAGAGAGAGAGGGAGAGGAATTAATACATAAAAGCCATACGGTCAAGAATTGCATCCAAGTGAGTTCAATCTAAAGAAACCTGTACATCAATGCAAAGTTCAGATTTCAGCAAAGAATGCGTTTTTATATATTTTTTAAATGTATATTTTTGAGAATAACTCAGGTTGGGGCAACGTAGCAGATATACAGCACCACAGATCTGGGACAGGGGCAGTTAAAGGGGGGATTTAATAATGTTTGCAAGTCTGACTTAAATCAAAATTGAGGTGGATATAAATACATTACAATAGGTCTAGGCTGTTATACATTTTCCTGCTCTGCACATCGAACGTATAGATCGGCACCCTGTACAACACGTGCCCTACGTCTCCTGTCAAAAACCCTCGTTCCATGTGAAAATCCATTCCCAATTCCCAGCTGAGACTCGTATGGAGCTTCTGCAGTCCCACTGAGCTACATCTGACTTTATATCTTTCAGAGTTGTACAAATTTAGTACAAATTTTATTCTTTTCTTTCTCTGGAGCTAGCTATGTGGCTACCTGGAGCTAGCTGCATGGCTAACTGGAAAGAAAAGGGCTAAATTTGTTTAACTTAATACATTTATTATATTATTATATACACTTCTGCTTTCTGGACAGTTTTTGGGCTTAAAAATAAAAAGATAGCTGGGCAAAAGATGAATGTCTAATGCAATACCATGCTGACGTCATCAAACAGATTTGAATAAACAGAGAGGTAAAAACAAAGCTGTGCGTGTGTGATATATTTGAAGCAGCAAAGGGCAGCAGGGTTTAAGTGTGAAAACACACTGCTCTTATTCTAGAGCGACCAACACGGCGGCGCTGATGCCGGACCTGTCGGGGTGGGTGAAGTGTGAAAGTGAGAGGGCAGTGTTAAAAAGCACGGCGGGAGGAGAAAGGAGCAGTGTACTGAGAGCCGAGCAAACACACAGGGAAAAGACGTGGCATTCATACACGCGCGTGCGTGCACACACACACACACACACACACACACAGAGGCAGGGTTTATCGGTTAACAGAAAAGCCCTGTTGGAAAAGTAGGTGAAGTCAAGACTGGAGGTAAAGTGCATGTGACTGTCAGTCATACACGTGTGTGTGTGTGTGTGTGTGTGTGCGTGTGTGTGTGTGTGTAATGACTCCCATACAATCAGCTCTTTGACAAGTAAAGCCTGGGTCAAATGAAAGGATTAGTTATGTTAGTACAGAGAACAGGAGAGTATCAGGAATACACACCCATCTGGGTACGTGACCCACCAATGGCTCTCTCTCTCTCACACACACACGCACACACACACACACAAACTCATTGACCCACTTCTAGACCAGGCTGGAGGCTCTTTAAGTGACCAGGATGAACTCTCTCTCTCTCTCTCTCTACTGTAGGTGAGTGACTTGCTGCGTTTCCCGGTGACTCAGGTCTCTCCTCATGTTTTCCATTTCCTCCTCCTCGCCATTTTATCATCCCATCTTTTTCTCTCCCCTGACTTTCACCAATTTCTCCTTTCTTCTCCTGTACTCCCACGTTTTTCTCTTCCTCACCTTCTTTCCTGTTGCAGTTTTTCATACCTTATACACGTTTTATTTCACTCCGCTTCCGAACAGACCATTTCAGTGTCTATGTAAAAACTATGCCTGAGCCACGCCCTGTCAAGAGCTGAGCAACAAGCCGAGGGAGGGGATCTTCTCATATGAGGTCACATTAGGGGGTAAATCTAAACAGCTTGTTTAAGCCCTGGTCGTTAAAAAAAAGGGAAAAAGAACAAAAGGCAGGAAATGTTTTTTTTTTTTCATCTCATGTCATTTGTTCACTCACAAATACAGTAAATATGTAAAAATGACTAAAAACTGGTCTCCTGTAAAATAGCTTGAGGATGTTTTCGCTAATATAAGTCCAAGTCTGGCACCATGGGGCTAACTACAATGAAGTACACATGATAGTGGACTATAGATTAGATTTAGATGATTAATTAAGTAAAGTCAAGCTGCCAGATGTCTATTTAGTCACTTAACATCGTCCTGTTTTTATCCTCCGGATCACACGAACTCAACACGCCCCTGCAGATAGGGTTAATTACACTAAAAGCCTGAGGACGTGTGCAGGAATTGTGTAGTTAGCAAATCCGGGTAATTTATTCTGCTCTCATTATTGTCCGAACCCCAGGCCTGCTGGCTTCGTAACACACACAGGAAATGATGCAGAGTTTTTCCTCCGTTCCGATTTTTTATTGCGCGTCTGAGCTATTCGGTTCTGCTCAGACTTTATGTCTTCCTGGTTACTTTTATGTTTTTCTGTACCTGATATTACTTGATTTTATTAAGGTTATGACTATTTATCGGCTTGGTTCTCAACTTCTCATTTTGTACCCATTACGTCCTGATGTGTGATACACCACGAGATTAGGCATACGAAGTGTCGACACTGCTGTTATGGCTGTTATGGCTTTAAGTGTCTCCATGCATCAAGCAAAGAACATCAAGTTTCTCATGTGTTAATGATCTCACTGGCATCAGCACGTGGAAACCCTGAGCAATCTTACACACTCACCATTTAACACACAGCAGTTCACACCGGACACACTGCAGCGACTGCACACACTCATTCTTTCACTCTCTCCAACATATGCATACAAACATTTGCACACATTTCCTGCAAAAACACCCAGAATGACATGCACTAGAGATGAAGAGAGAGAAACAGAGAGCCACGCTGAGAGACACAATAAGAGAGAGTAAGAGAGAAGAAAGAAAGAAAGAAAGAAAGAAAGAAAGAAAGAGAGCGAGAGAGACAGACAGCCAGACAGAAAGAAAGGAGGTGGAATGCGGAGAGAGGTCAGAATCAGAGAAAGAGACAGACAGGAGAGAGTGATGGGAGGCAAACAAAAAGTGACAAAAAAGAAAGAGACACAGACAGCGAGAAATGAAGAAAGAGAGGCAAACAGAATTGTACAGAAAGAGAGAGAGAGAGAGAGAGAGAGAGGCAGGGGCATATGTATGAGGCGCCCCTCCACTCTGTCCCTGTGTACTTAACAACTTCCTCTCTCTTAGACAGTTTCCTGTCTGCAGGGCAATGATGGCAAAATCTCTCTCTCTTTCTCTCTCTCGCTCTCCGTCTTTCTCTCTCACAATGTGAGTCTATTTACCTCTCTGTTCCTCTCTGATATTGTTTGCCTCTCTCTCTATCTCTTTGTGATTTTTTTTGCCTCTCTCTTCATTTCTGTCTGTCTGTCTCTCCTTCACCCACTCACGTTTCCTCGTCTTTTTTCTTCTCTTTTCTGCGAACCCTTTCAGCCTCTCATCTCTGTTTCTCAGACTTTCTGTTTGTCTCTCTCTCTCTGTCTCATTCTTCTTCCATCACTCATGTTCTCACACTTTGGCTGATCTTCCTGTTGCTCATCCTCCCTCGTTTTAACTGTTTTTCCGTCTCGCTCATGCTCTCATACATCCTTTCTGTCTAAAGCACTTCCTGGTGCTCTATATTCAGACATATACCTAAGAAAACTACAGAATGTTGAATAATAGAAGGGGGAAAAAAAACAACAACATTTATTTCTTTTACTTGCAAGGTTCGCGTCCACTCGTCTCTGAGAGTGAAGCGCCACCGGCAAATCCTTCTCACTGATAATCTTTTTATATAATGAAACCTCTCTATCCTGATGGGCGTGGTCTCTTCCAGTATGGCTCCGCTCCTTGTCATATACAAGACATGATGAGTGAAAGAGAAAAAGGTATAGAGAGAGAAACTGATAGAATGACTTAAAGACAATCAGAAATGCATGAGAGGTGACAATGGAAAGGTGAAATTAAGCAAAAAAAGAGACAATGAGACAGAGTTTAAGAGGGAAAATATAGACATGACAGAAAAGACAGACAGAAAAATAAATACTGACAGAAAGATAAAAAGTAAAAAGAGGACATTCAGTTTTACTGCTGGGAGTGAAGGAAAGCGTCAAGAAAGTTGTTCCAGGTGTTACACACACACACACACACACACACTGCCCACAGACAGGAAAAGCAGGAGATAGTAGAGATGAAAGAGAAGAAAATGAGAGAAAAGGGAAGCAGATGTGGGTGAGAAAGGATTAGATTGAGAGAGAGAGAGAGAGAGAGAGAGAGAGAGAAGAGAAAGGAGTGTTTGATGTGAGGTTTCAGGCCTCAGGTGATTCTCTCTCCCCTTCATTAAACTGGATCTCCTCAATCTGCCATCTGTGCTTCCAGTAAAATACCAACTCAATTCATATTCACACACACACACACACACACACACACACACACACACACACACACACACACAGAGAGAGAGCTCTTTCCATTGACATTAGTTTGCATCCAAATCACACTGAACAATATGCAAACACTCCTAATGCTAATAATGAATGGAGTCAGGTAGCTAGCACGATGCTAACAGTGACACAGTAAACAAACAACCAAGTTTTAGCACATAGTTAGCCATAGCAGCATATTTATGTTGTTAAAGATTAATATGTTTTCATTAATAATAATAATTTATCACATAATTTTTTTATTCACAATTTTACAAAAGAAACGAAAGGGAAACATTTTGTAGAGCGTTAGCATCCAGAGGCTGAGCTTTAGCAATACATCTCACTTCAGTAAGTATTTCTACCTAATGAATGCCACATTATACAGCCTTTTAACAAAATTATCATATGTAATACTTTGTTAAATGATTAATTATTTTCCAGTTGAATCAATCCAAATCTCTGTTAGCCACCCGGAGATTCACAGGAGCTTCCTCTGAGATACATGAAGCCACCTGCTGCAGCGTTCTCAGCTAACGCTAATGTAATATTCTAGTAGGAAAGCGCTACCCGAGTAAGAATAGCTTCAGCTCTGTATAATCCATCCTTCTGAGCCAGACAGTGTTTTGATCCTGAAATAAACTCATACAGAAGGCAACTTAAGGACAGCTTTCTTTTAAATTTCCTCATTTCGCAATCTGTAGCAGAGTCATTTCTCTTTCTACGAGACCGCAAAGCGAGGAGAATCTTCTATGAATAGTGAAGTAAAAAAAAATCACACTTTGACTGAATGATGTGTTAAACGATTTATTAATGATTTGTCTTTCACCTTTATGTACTGTTCGAAGTTCCTATTTGGTTTTAGCGTCAATATAATGGTTGATATAATGCATCTGACCCCAGCCTACCAGGATATCCAAAGAATAAAGAAGTCCACGATGCAGTAATGTATGTATGAAGAATAAAGGCTGAACTTAATTTTTATGTGGCAATTCATGTATCGCTACGCTGACACCCAAAAATATATATATATTTTTACATTTATGTGTGCATATGTGTTTGCATTTGAGGTGGTAAAATGTTGCGATTCCTCCAGAAGTCTACAGGTGGTGCTCTAAACTATTCAGAATCTGGTGGAACAAATTATTTGTAAAAAATCTAAAATAAATAAATAAATAAAAAGACTATTTAATCTGAATAGTTATAAAATCGTGATATTTATATAATTGCAATACAAATCCTAATTGACACCTAGGTATCATGAAAATAGCGTATCGTGAGGTCCCTGGTAATTCCCATTCCTACAGTAGCTCCAGAGCTAATGAGAAATTATAGAATCAAAATTTAATTGAATGGCCTCTTAAATGTAAACACACGCACACTAAAATCTATGAGGATCAAAATATTTTGCAAGATTCAACTGTCCATTTGCTGTATGTTTTCTGTTTTTTCGCTCCACTCTATGTAAACTCTATTGAACAAACTCTACAACAGTGAAGGTATGAACATGCTGTTCATGAAAAAGATCTGCGGGTCAAAGTCAAACCCGTTCCTCCTCTTGGAAAGAAAAAACTTGAAAGACTGTCTTGACTACATCGTAAAGAAAAAAACATGCAAACAGACAGGTTTTTTCAGTTAACATTAGCATCGGAGTGACACGAGTGTTCTTAACATGACATCCATCTGTAAATCATAAGTCATAAGTACTTATGTTCCATGGCATGTTCCATCAAAGGTGCTTGACTGTATGTTTAGTAACTCATCAAAACTAAACATCTACCTACTGTATATATTTCTTATTGGTATATGGAGACATTTGAGGGACAAATGCTTGACAAATTTTAAAACACAGATCCATTGCCAGTCATCTACTGTAGCTAGCTAAACTGATAGATTGCTTTGGGTGATGTTCATATTTCTGGGCCGTGGCAAACAATAATGTCAACCGAACGTTGTAAAATAGTTGTAAAGACATTGCAATGATGTTAACATTGTGTTTGAAAGTTAGAATGAGTTTGATAGAATAACAATTTATGCAGTTTCTAACAGGGTTTAGAATTCTGATCGGAGATTGAAACAGACACCTCACACAGCATGTGAATCACATGTCATGCCACACATGCCACACATCTCTTATGAGTTGTTACCTCACGGTTTTCCTTTTCTTTCAGAAAGATTACCTTGTGGTACGGTATTTGCACAGTCCACTTTCACAGAACAGATCTCAGATGTTAAGTGTTTTTTTTTACCCTTTTGGGTGCTTTTCAATTTATTTTGGTAAATCTCTGTTGTGTATTTTGGTGGACATTATTGTTATGTACATGAGTTCATTAGCATCAACAGCATGTTCCCTAGTAGTCCAGTAGTAAGCACACAGTGCTTTCCCTATAGCGGCTGGAGTTGGAGACCTGCCCAGACAATCAGTTTAGTATTAATATTGTTTTTAAGTCGTGTGGTTCAACATCATCATCATCATCATCATCATCATCATGTAGCCAGTATTGTTCCCACGTCATTTCATCAAAGTAATTCTAACTTTCAGACACAATCTAATAAAAACATTATCCCAACGTTCATATTGTTGTCAAATTAACGTCACCACAACGTTGTGATAACTAAAAATTAATGCTGCGGAATCCCCTTGAATTTTGAGTCTTTCAGAAAGTGCTGATCTCCTGGGATTTCCACTGAATTTTGGTTGGAAAACAGAGAAAACAAGCCAGAGTTGTTCAAGTTAACCTGCCAACACACTAACACAGAGACCCGTCCACTCCAAAGACCAGACACTGAAACATAAGAAGGGCGATATAATGTACGCAATGCGATGCAGTGAAGTGTGTTCAGAGCTCTACAGTGAGCTGACAAAACAGCCTATAAATAAGAGGATGTACAAGCACAGAATGAGCCACACCTCAGGACCAGAATCGGCAGTGTACAATCAGGACACACATTTGCGGACGATATGTACAAATCTTTGACGGGGAGTATAGGTGGTTTGAGCGGGGTGTGATACAGGCGATCGATGTGCAGGTGGAAAATCCTTCAGTCAATGGAGGTGAAGGTCTTAGACACAACCTACAGTATATTCCATTCTGCCCTTTCACCCATCCGGAGGAAGATCAATACCTCTTCACAGGTCCATCAGGAAAGCCACACCTAAGGACTCTCTCTCTGGTCATTACAATTTAATGACTCTCACTAATCTCCAACTTTTGCTGGATCTTCTCAACAACCCTCCCAGTCCGATCTCTAATGACTCTCCCTCCTACTCTCATCTGCTCCATTGTTCACTTAACGAGCCTTTTCAGGCAGAGGAGGATCCTTGTCCCAGGATGATACAAATATGTGGAACTTACCAACTTTCCTCAGACTGAAGAAGCTACTTGGATGAGTGCTTAAACGTTTCTGCTTAATAAGGAAGACATCCATTAGACACGACTCGCCTCCCAGCCTCATTACAACTACAGTAAGCAGAAAAGCATCTCGGAAAGCGCAACCTGGCAAACCCTGCGATGGATTGACTCAGGGATCCTGGGCGCCCAACCATGATGAAGCCAACACTTTCCCATTGGCATAGTATTTTATTGCCCCCACCACTGAAAACTCAGGGGTCTTTGGAGTCATCATTACTCATACCCCCTTTGAACTCTTGGCAGAGAAGAACATGAGTCAGAGTATACCCTCTTAATATATCACCATACTTATAGTGTACAAGAAACAGGAGTTTATCTTATCTAGAGCACATTCATGGAGAGTATATAGGATACGGGGAGTCCCACACGTCTCGTTCCTGGAATGCACAGCATGCTGCATGTGTATGCCATAAAAGTGTGTGTATGTGTGTAGACAGAGAAATAAGCAATAAAAAAATGAAAAGGATAAATGAGTTTAACGGTCATGACAGCTGGTTTAATGCAATTTCCATCTGAAAACGTGACATATGAAAATGCACTAAAGTAGTTCAGGCTGAGCTTTGTGTGTGTGTGTGTGTGTGTGTGTGTGTGTGTGCGTGTGTGTGTGTGTGTGTGTGTGTGTGTGACCGTCGACCTTGTGAGAACGTTAGGCTGGCCTCCATGAAAAAATAAATGCTTTTCATAAAAAAAATAAATAAATAAAAAAGACTGATGCAAAGGTTAAATTTAGGTCAAAGCTTAGCATTAATTAGGTGTATTAATATGTAAGGACATCAAGGTGTGTGTGTGTGTGTGTGTGTGTGCGTGTGTGTGTGTGTGTGTGTGTGTGTGTGTGTGTGTGTGTGTAAGAGAGAGAGAGAGAGAGAGAGAGAGAGGCTAGAAAGGTTGACTGAATCCTGAAACGCAGGAAACCGAACTGCTTCAGGGTGAGCTGTGTGCGTATGTGTTTGTGTGTGTGTGTGTGTGTGTGTGTGTGTGTGTGTGTGTGCGTGTGTGTGTGTGTGTGTTTGTATGAGTGTGTCTGACATTATCTCTTTTCACTCTGAAATGCCAAGACTGCAGCAGTAATGCTCCATGGCATCCTGAAAACCTTTCTAGTAATCAACACACACACACTCACGCACACACACACACACACACACACCACACACACACACACACACACACACACACACACACACAGAGTTAAGTATAGTCCATTTCAGTATAGTACTGTTTACTCCAGTATTGTACATCGGAATGCCTCATTTGTGTTATTAATCACTTTTTATTTTCCGCAGTTAGTTTATCAGTTATGCACCGCAACTTTAAAGTCAGTTTAGTGATCAAGTCTTGGAAATCTTTTCTATCCAGACCCACAAATGATTTAAATCACTTGTAATTTTTAGGAAACACATGACATGTCTCTGGTTTATCTCTTACACACTGTAGTTTTAGACACACGACTTCATCCGCACTGTAGTTTCAGAAGGTTTTTAAACACATGTCTTTATCTTAATTGTGGTTTTAAAATCGTGTTCTTGCCAAAAGCCTAAAGTTTAGTAAGCATGCACTTTCCTAAGCTCTAGTTTCAGTTTAATGAGCATGCATTATCTAAACTCAGTGCATTAAACCCTCATCCAGTTAGAAATCTATGAGGAATCAGTGATGACTTACCCCAGTGTGTGTCTGATGAGAAGGAAGGCAGTCAAACTCTTCTGTCAGTGTACAGGCAACTGAGAAGGTCTATGAAAGAGCAGTGTATGAAAGAGGAGCTGAGTCGGGGTTGCCATGTTGGAACAAACCCCCACTTTATACTTAAACAACTATATGTATGTATATATAATACTGTATAAATTCAGGCAAAAAAAATATACCCACTTCAGTGTTCGGGAAAAGTAAATGTATGTATATTATTGTGTGTATATCATAATATTATCATATATATATATATATATACACACACACAAAAATATACACAGGATATATTTTAATTATATAATTATCATTTTTTATTAATTATAATAAATAAATAAATACATATTATTAATAAGTGAAATGCAGTGCAACGTTTATGTGCAGTTGTATTTATGACAAAGTGGCAACAGTGCAAATAGTAATCATTGTGCAGAAAAAAAGTTTGTTCTATAAAGACGTTCTATACAATTGTGTCCACATACTTTATGGGTGTCCACATACTTTTGGCCATAAATTGTACTGTAATTAGTATTAGTATTAATCTAATGTGAATACAATGAATTTACTCCTAAGTTGTTTTTCACTGACAGGTTTTCTTTCTCCCCAGCCACAGGTTTGGTATAATCAGTTAACTCAGAAACGCATAGTAATTAGTTTACTCTTGCACAGAGAGCATCATGATTTTTTTGGCTTCCTTGGCTAAAAAACATTTTTTTTCTATGAGATCCACTCCATATTTGGAGGAGTTCTTGCACACTGACATGACACGCATCTAAAAATAACCATTTCGTGCCACTTGAGTGTTATTATCGGAGGAAAATGGTAAAACTCAGCGAGCAGACGAAGCTCCCGCCTGGAAGTTTGTAAACCTGAGTGCGAAAAAAGGACAAGTGAAACTGCACTGTTGTGCCGCTGTTGCAAAGAAATTCTTCTGAGTGAATACAAACTTGTCATTATGAGCCCAGAATTGGCCCTGAGTATTTAGAGCGAGCGTGGAAATGCCATCAGACTCAACACACTAGGGGCAAAAAAAGAAAAAAACAAACATTTTATTACCTTATTTGTTTCCTCCCTGCGGTTCTACTCTTGGCTCTTGCTTGTTTCAGTTTAAGTTTGAACTTCCAGCTAAATTGCTTCTTCAGCTTCAATTCCTCACCAGTAAACAAAAATCTGATTAGACTCTGAATTGTTTATGCAACCAAATCTAAATAACTTTGTTCTATTAGTTATTAGACATTCTATAATACAGGAAATTTACCTTAAACCCAACCTAAAAACAGCACGGAAACAATGTCTATGAACATATTCCTCCATAGAAAATGTATTTGGGATTTTTTATAAAGTCCTGTAGTTTTTCCTCGACATCGTTGTTCTTGGCTCGCTCTACAGGGACAGTCTGAGCGTTTTGATTCATTCACATTTTCTCACATTTCAATTTGAAGGGGAAACCTTTTAAAGATGGCCAAAGACTCAGCTGTACAGACATCTAGAGGAAGTTCATTCCATCACCTACAGTACAGTAAGTGCCAGAACAGAAAAGAGTCTAGATGCACGTCTTCCTCGATTCCTGAGAGATGGTGGGACCAGCCGAGTAGTGCTAGGGTATTTAGACCAGACCGGTCATAGACATATAAACATGGAGATCAATATAATTGTAGTGATATTGCCGAAATATATCAAGTCATGAGCTCATGTTACTCAAATCGTGGTCATGACGCTGGTATCTCGTTGCCATATCATTATAATACTTAGGTTGTGGCCTTGAAAAATGTACTTAATGTATTTAATATCTTATTTCATTTCACTTCAGCAGCTTTGTAAGGATGACATGTTCTCTGAACTCAGAACATACTGTGGTATCTCGTTCCTACGCATTACTCTGTCATGGCTAGGACAGAGTATCTCATGCCCACATCCTAGTAAGTAGCGAACAAAACATAGAACCTTGTTCCCACGCCTTAGTAAGTTGTGCCCAGATCATAGTACCCCAATTCCCACACCTTATTATGAGGCTAAAACATTGTATCTCACTAACATTTCTTAGTAAGTTGTGGCCAGAACATAGTATCTCATTCCCACAACTTATTATGTCATGGCCAGGACATAGTATCTCATTCTTTTGCCTTAGTAAGTCGTGGCCAAAACATAGTATCTCATTCTCTTGCCTTAGTAAGTCATGGCCAGAAGATAGTATCTCATTCTCTTGCCTTAATAAGTCATGGATAGAACATAATATCTCATTCCCACATCTTAATAAATAGTGACCAGAACATGGTATCTCATTTTCACGCCTTAGTAAGTTGTGCCCAAAACATAGTATCTCATTCCCACGCTTTATTATGTGATGGCCGGAACATAGTATCTCATTCCCTTGCCTTAATAGGTCATGGATAGAACATGATATCTCATTCGCACATCTTAGTAAATAGTGACCAGAACATTGTATCTTAGTAAGTCTTAAAGTCGTGGCCAGAGAATATTTTTCTCCCCAATAACACCAGAGGGGCTCTGTAGCTACCTTAGTTTTAGACCTGTAAATCTTGCCTAAAAATATTACATATACATATAATGAGTACCACATTATATATTTCCTGTGTGAGTGTGCATGTGTGTGTGTGTTTGTGTGTTATCCAAATTTGTGTAAAGTTTTACAGATAAAGGGTATTATAGTCAGTGTAATTTGGGCAATATTGTTCTTTGTGGGGATTTCAGAGGGTAATCTGGCAACCCTGTACATCTCCACTCCTCCTCTCTGGCTAAACCCTCCTGATTCTCCTGGGAAAACTGCCAGACATTAACACCACTGAAGGCATAAATGCCCAATAAAGTTATAAAAATGTCTTTAAATTCAATATGTGTGATTTCTTTTCATTCAGTTTTATGGTAGCATAATGGCTGATATCATCAACTTCTTGATTTTAATTGGTTACTATAGCAACCAGATTAGGCTGCTGTTTGGCAGAGCACTTTGGCCAGTTTGTGATTCTTTCAGTTTGTATGATAAAATATTTATACGGCAGTGATTTGTTGAATAAATACGCCGCCCAAGAATGTTAATTAAAGCAGAAATATTCTTTAAAAAAAAAACCCGAATAGCATCCAGTTATGGATATGATGCTAGTCTTATTAGCACATCATTAACTCAGCGGCTAACAAGCTATTGTCCCTGTGATAAACAAAGAAGAAGAAAAAAACTTGTACAATCATTAATTCTAAGCTAAATTGTTGAATTAAATCATACATGGTCAAATTAAAGACGTATCAGTGATCCACAGAGGGTTAACTCGTGCACCGTGCTCTTATCTTCCATCTGTATTCGGTGTTTGTGTATGCTCGGTACACCTTGTGTTAAATTAGCACTGGGTTTTTGCTGTGTAGCTCAGAAACACTTCTGCTAGCTGGTGAAAAAGCTCCCAGCAGGGAAGTGAGAATTCAGCAATAAAGGTGATTTTTTTTCTCCACCTCTCTCGCTCTTTCTCGTACAAACAAAGAGCCTCACACTGACACATTCACCTCCAACAGTACACTGAGGACGCAAGCATACACACATACACTGACTACAGATAGATAAAGACATTAATAGATATGTACAGTAGACAGACAGGTCAGAATGTGATCAAACAGGTTCAGCTGTAAGGTGCTTCGATACTACTCTACACAAGGCTTACATGACATTAAAACAGATTTAAAAAGTAAAAAATAAAATTCTGTGTTATCACTGATATGATGATGTTTCTTGTGAGGAGTCGTTTTTCGGAACGTGTCACTGATGTCAGCGCTTTGTATCAGCCGGTGATAAAGCTGTACGTTTCCTGACACGATAAATTCTGCACGAGAAAGGGTTTCGTGTTTGTGTTTGTTCTGAGTTAAAGGAACAAATGTTCAAAGCTTGTTAATAACTTGTATGATGGCTGTTCAACAACGTTTAAATGAACCATCACTGCGGCATGGGAGGAAACCGGAGAACCCAGAGGAAACCCACCAAGCATGGGGAGAACATGCAAACTCCATGTACACAAACCCCAAGGCAGGAATCAAACCTGGACCACGCCTTGATGTACGAGTTGACAGTGCTAACCACTTAGCCACTTAGCCACCGTGCCACCATTCACTATATATACTAAACAATTTTCTCATTTTATATCCATGTTTAAATGCACAGCACAGAGTAGCCAGTGGAGTCATAAATTCCCACAATGCACTGCAAAATTATACATAAATCCCATAATGCATTTTGTCATATATAGGGAATAGGTACATACTATTTTGGCTAGAGTTTTTTTTTCTCTCTCTCAAAGCGAGTAGCGGAGAACCTTTGCCTGAACAGAGGCTGATTCAGAGTTTTATACTCTCATTAACTCCAGCTGTGTGTGAGGAGGAGGAGGAGGAGGAGGAGGAGAGGAGACGTGAGGACTGGGGGATGAGGGGGGATAGGTCTCTGTACACCCCATTCATACCACACAGTGAACACTTAGGCCCATTCATCTGAGCACGTGCTGAGGGATGAGGAAAAAATTGAACAATTATCTCATAAAGTATATATATTTCAAACTTCCACTATGATTTCAAGCAATAATCAGACAAGTGAAACTATCCAGCGTCCAGTTTAGCCTCGTGTGTAACTGCATGTCTAAATCCTAAATCGTCACATGGTCACCTGAAAGGGCCTTGGGAAGGCGTACAGAATGTCACACATGATTATTATTATGATTACATGGTTTCTGACACTTTACGGAGGACTTTGATCTCTAACAATGATCAAGAAGAAAGAAATATGTAAAACAGTAGCAGTGGCAGTAATTCACCATGACTTCACCCCGGTGTCAGACTCAGGTTGGAGGTGGACTTGTACTTTAGAAGCGATTCAAAATAGTTCCGGTTTTGCTTTTTATAGGATATTACAGTTATAATCTTTCATTTTAAGAAGAGTGTTACTGGCACTTGAAATGAGTGTGTGATAATTTATGCGTTTCACATGTGTAATGCTAAACTGATGGATAAGCACTTATTTTAAATTGTTAGCTACGGTACAGTATGTCAGTATCACTATCCAAATAAACCTTCAGTAGCCCAGTGTTTCAACTACTCACTCACTCACTCACTCACTCACTCACTCACTCACTCACTCACTCACTCACTCACTCACTCACTCACTCACTCACTCACTCATCTTCTATCCCACTTTACGCTGTATAAAGGGTCACAGGGACTTGGAGCCTACCGTCTCTACTATTCTTAACACCTCTACATGAGGATGGTTTCATTTTGAGGCTGGTTCCTGTCAAGGGTTTGTCACCATGTTATCTCAAGTCTCAAAGAGTTTTTTTTTTTCCAGTGCCAACATTGTTCCCGGCTTGTCCAACTCTATGTAATTAAAAATAAACAAGTAAACAAAAAAATCTTGGTTCATCTTACAAAGGAATAGTGAGACGAGCTGATTCACAGCGCCCTCTAAAGGGCACAATGACTAAGCACATAGCAAAAAAGATCACTCCCTGGCTCCCTTTCAGTAACCGCGTACCCTAGGCAGTGTTGTGTGCATGATGTGGGGTGCCAGTGCATTGCAGGGCATCACCACACACATTCATACACTTGACCAAACCTAGGCACAATTTATCTTAGCCACATTCTGGTATGCTTTTTGTGAGGAAATTGAAACATCTGGAGACATGGGAGGAACATGCCCAGAGACAGATTAGAGTTGAACCTGGGCTCAGTCCAGTCAGTGTTGGGTTCAAGTATTGAATAAAACATCAATAGGTCTAATGGCATGATCAGTAAATTAAATAATGATCAAATATTGGCATTTTCTTTGAGTGTTGTACCAAAATTCGACCAGTCGACCAGGGTATACTCGGGGGACGAGGTGTCAACCTTCCGCGGCGCACACAAGCACAAACATGTTTTTGAACAGCTGGGCGAAACTGGAGCACCGAGAGGAAACAAACCAAACACGGGGAGAACATGCAAACGTCACACAGGTGGGAATCGAACCCTCGACCCTGGAGGTGTCGGACCACCATGCCACCTTGCACCAAAACAAATTCAACAAATAATAAACACTAACAATTATGTGTATATTCCAGGGTGATGAAACATGTCCACATGTGTATGACACGACCACACTGGCACACTGAAACACATTAAAAAGAGGTTACAGAGGTTACATTAAAAACTGTATGAACTTATAATTACTATTATGTAATTCCACTATTAAGTGGAAGGATTGTTCTGGTGTTAAATTATTATTCTGTTTTTTTTTTTGGTTACAATAAAAAAATATTGAAAGGATAATTGGAGAAAAGGTTCCTAATTGGGTTTTATCAATATCATGGCTTTGAGGTGTTTTTCACTTCTTTTGTACATTTCTACCGATAATTATGGGGGAAAAAAAGGGGGGGGGGTTTAATTTTTTATTGAACACCAAAACGCTTGTACAGTATGAAAGAATTCCCTTATCGGCCACGATCAGATCTCAGATTATATACAAGCTATGCATTGAGGTCAAGTGCACTTCCTTATTTCTAATTGGTCTTATAATTAGTACTGGTTATGTACATGTACTGTATACATCTATATAACGCGTGCCTAATTATCCTTTTCAGTTACATCAAGAAAATTGTAGGACTATCAAAGGTTAAATTATTTATTGAAAAATAAACAGCTCAGTTCACATACAGTATAGCTGTTTTATACTCAACTTATATTGGACTATTTATTCTTCCATTTTCTATACTCTTATCCTGTGTAGGCTCGCGGGGGGCCTGGACTCTATCCCAGGGAAATTAGGGCACAAAAGAGGGGACACCTTGGATGTGGTACTAACCCTTTACAGAGCACACGCGCACACACACTGACACACTCATGATCAATTGGCAATTTCACAACACCATTAGCTTACAGTGCATGTATTTGGAGTGTAAGGGGGAACCAGATTACCTGACGGAAACTCAAATCACATGGGAACATACAAACTCTCAGCACACAGACCGGAATGAGATGAGAACCTCGTAGCGTGGAGTTCTAGCCGTGCTGTTATTCAATACAACAGCACTCCCTCTTATGTGATATTCTTTTACACAACAGTTCAAACGCTATTTATCATCAACAGATCATCATTACACAACTGGCAGAACTAGTAAAACTCTTTACGTCAGATACGTCACTGTTTAATTGCTTAATAGGTGACTCATGTTACGTATTGTTTAACAGATTGTTATTTAGTTGGTAAACCTTTAATGTACTTAATTAAGATCAAATTAAAAAAAATAAATCCTGGTACACAATGTTGTAATGGCGTAAACTTTATTCGAAGATAATGGGTTCATTCAGACTTTTCAATCGGTTGAGGATATACAGTGCCCTCCATAATTATTGGCACCCCTGGTTAAGATGTGTGTTAAAAGCCTTAAAATAAATTCAGTTTTTATTGCAGAAGCACATTGTCACACTGAAAATTGTAGAAAAATATAACCTAAAAAATTAATAAAATGAATTTTAAGGGGAAATAAAAATGACTAACTAATACTTATTTTTCATAAAATAACCTGTTCCACAATTATTGGCACCCCTAACAATCCCTAGAAAATAAATGTAATTGAAGTATTCCTGTCATTTCTACAGTAGTTTACAAAGTTGATCAGARTRTCTAGRAACATTTRATTAGTAATKTWTCACTTYCTGCTTCCCTGGGGTATAAATATGACGTGACACAGAGGCCATTTCTCTTATCCACTCTCTTATCCACTCTTCAACAAAGACGAAGGAACACACCTTTCAAGTAAGGCAGATGTGATTCGACCTTCACAAGTCAGGCAACGGGTACAAGAAAATAGCCACCCGCCTGCACCTGCCCATATCTACTGTGAGGGGAATCATTAAGAAGTTTTTTAAAAAACTGAAACAGTAGTAAACAAGCCTGGACGAGGACGCAARTTTATTTTGCCTYCWYRCACAGTGAGGAGGATGGTAAGAGAAATAAAAAAWTCTCCAAAGCTCACTGTTAAAGAACTGCAACTAATGATAGCATCCTGGGGTCACAAAGTCTCCAAAACAACCATCAGACGCTATCTACATGCCAACAAGCTCTTTGGGAGGCATGCAAGGAAAAAACCTTTTCTCAGTCACAATCAGAAACGCAAAAGTTTGGAGTTTGCTAAGCGGTACTGCGGCTTCAACTGGGACCGTGTTCTTCGGTCAGATGAGACCAAGATAGAGCTTTTTGGCAACAAACACTCCAAGTGGAACACAAAAGATGAGTATGCAGAAAAGCACCTCATGTCCACTGTGAAGTATGGGGGAGGATCGGTGATGCTGTGGGGCTGTTTCTCTTCCAGAGGCCCTGGGAACCTTGTTAGAGTGCATGGCATGATGAATGATTTGAAATACCAGGGCATTTTGAAGCAAAATCTGGTGGCCTCTGCCTGAAAGCTGAAGATGGGTCGTCACTGGGTCCTTCAGCAAGATAATGACCCAAAACATGTGGCCAAATCTATGCAGAAATGGTTCACCACACACAGAATCAAGCTCCTCCCATGGCCATCTCAATCCCCAGACTTCAACCCCATTGAAAACCTGTGGAGTGAGCTGAAGAGGAGAGTGCAGAGGAGAGGAGTCAGGTCACTGGATGATTTAGAGACATTATGCAAAGAGGAATGGTCGAAGATCGCTCTTTTCTGTGTTCTCTAATCTTGTGAAACATCATAGGAGAAAATTAGATGCTGTTTTGTTGGCAAAAGGGAGTTGTACAAAGTATTAAACATCAGGGGTGCTAATAATTGTGGCACCCATGATTTGATGTAAAAGAATTATTTCTTAATGTGGGATTTTTTTCCACTGGATAAATGCACTTGAATTAAAGGTGGGAATTTCCTCTTTTTTTCCATTCTCCGTTCTTTCCACACCATTGTTATTCAGAACAAAACTGAATTTTTTAGAAGCTAAAGAACACATTTTAACCAGGGGTGCCAATAATTATGGAGGGCACTGTAAATGTAAATTAAATTCTAAATAAAAGATTGAGAAAACAAGCAGTTCAGCAGATCCGTATGAAAAACTCAGTCTTGAATCAGCAACTGAACTAAATAGAAAATAGAACTAAAGAGTTCAAATGAAAGTACGATTAAAAACTGCCTGAATTCCTCCTGACACTCACAACTCCTCCATACTCTCCCTGTCTCACTCATGTATACATTTAGAAATAAAAATTCTGAATCAAACATCGGGCCCAAGTACCAGTTCCATCGCCGCCCGTGTGCACTGAAAAGACATTGTGCACGTGTATTTAAATAGGAAATGTGTCATAATGTGGCACAAGAGTACAGTAGCTCGTACTGTGAGCATGTCACAGGCGTTTCTCACCTATATGAGTGTATGAGCTATGCAGCAGAATTTCCAGTGAAGGACCTGTGGCCATGCAGATTCTAATCTGTGTGCTGACTGTCATAACTTTTTGAGCAAATTAAGGTCTCCAAAATTCCCTGGATGATTGGTGGAAACACTGTGATGTCATAGGGCTGGGGTACTAATTGCGTGCACAAATCTAAAAAAAAAAAAGGCTAATCTGTACAGTTACTTATACAGTTTAAATTAATCCAGCTTGGTGCAACAGTGAGTGAAAAAACCCACAGCAGTATAATAAAATTGATTTCATAAGTTAAGTGTTCCAAAAAAAAATGTGTCAATGTGACAATCATATATCATGTGCAGGACTTGTTTATGCCTATGACGGGTCTGGAAGCCGATACTTGAATCCACTCTTTTACAATATATTATTTCCTAGTCCAGGCATGGGCAAACATCGGCCCGGGGGCCACATGCGGCCCGTTTAACGTTTTGATTCGGCCCGCCAAACTTGAAAAAATTTAATAAATTACCCTTGTTAATGTTTTATTTCCCCGTAATTCTGATGTTTCCTCACTAGATGGCGCACTCTAGATATATTGGCTTTGTTGAGGTGAAGCGTAGGCCTATTACTCCACGTTTGCACTTTACCCTTTGACCCTTTGATCAAAGCATGCCATCTATCTGCTCCTGTTCCGGCCCCTTTGTCAAATGTTAGAACTCAATGTGGGCCACGTATCAAAAAGTTTGCCCACCCCTGTCCTAGTCTGTTATCTTGACACTAACGCATAATGGGAATCACAACTAACATGCTAACGGACATTAGCATAACGAACATGACAATGTTCAAACATCTTAGCAGAACGATACATTTTACTTTGTACGCTTAACATTTAGCTCCGTGCTAACAAAGTGCACTCAGCTGTGGCTTCAACACTTCTTCGGCTTCGCACACTGACGAGCTACAGCAAACTCAACTAGCCCAATTCTATGAACTCTAAAATTCTCACTCATCATCTATACAGCTTTATCCTGTATTCAGGTTCATGGGGTGGCCTCGAGCCTATCCCAGGAGACTTAGGGCACGAGGCAGGATACACCCTGGACACAGTGCCAATCCTTCGTAGGGCAAACATACACATGCATACACTCATTCACACACACATTATGGCCAATTTGGGAACGCCAATTAGCCTAACCTGCATGTCTTTGGACTGTGGGAGGAAACCGGAATACCCAGAAGAAACCCACCAAGCACGGGGAGAACATACAAACTGCATGAACACAGAGAGAACCCGAACCCTAAAATTCTCAGTGAGCTCATAATTATAGCCACCACGAGGTGGCGGCATTGCCAGTCAGTTATTATAATAAAGGATATTAAGTTGGCACCTTGAATGCAGACAGACTCTTCTTTTTGTGTGTGTACATTGTCCCCATGGCACTGCCAGTTCTGAACACTTATTTCATATATAATTCACATATATACTTTATAATATACACTATACTATTTGTCTTTTCCTGAAACGTATGTGTACACTACTGCTCAAATACACACACACACACACACACACACACACACACACACACACACACACACACACACACACACACTACTACTACTCAAAAGTTTGGGATCATTTGCAAGTACCTTTGTTTTTGTTTAGTGATTTATTTTAAATACAGGGGATTTCAAAGCTATGAAATAACTCATATGAAATTAGGTACTGTAATTATGTAACAACAACAATAACAATAAGGTGTTGTTCTAAGACTTTCTGGAAGTGTCCTTGTAAGAACAGTATTGTGTTGAGTGCATTCGCAAAACCCATCAAGCTCCATGATGAAACTGTCTCTCATGAAGACCTTCCCAGGAGAGCAAGACCAAAACTTACCTCTGCTGCAGAGGAGACGCTCATTTAGAGTCACCAGCCTCAGAAATCACCAATTAACAACCAGCACCTCAGATTATGAAGGAAGCTGTACAGAGATAAGTAGCAGATGCATCTCAATATCAACTGCTCAAAGGAGATTATTGTATAAATGATTGTACATTGTACAACACCTTCAGCATTGTTTTACAGTGTAGAGAGAAATAAAAATCAGGAAAGGCCAAGGAATTAAAAGTGTAACAAAACTTTTGATCGGCATTGAGTATGTGTGTATGTGTGTGTGTACAGTATATAAAGTATATACAGTACTGTGCAAAAGTCGTAGGCGCCATATTATCTGTAGTACTAATTTTGTTATATAGGTTTATTATGTCTGCATTATTATTTCCGAGACCATTCATTGAATGAAATGAATGAATGAATAAATAACATTACAGAAGAATATGTGCATGTCTGTAAAGAAAGCAACATATTACAGTACATGATAGACCAGTTTTAAGATGAAAACAAAAAAAACTAATGTACGTTCTTGTTTTATTTACAGTACTGTGCAAAAGTCTTGGGAACATCCAGACTAAAGCCATATGCAGCGATGCTTTTGGAAACATTTCTACATTAAAAGAAAGTTCTTCAAAAAGCACTAAGTAATAACAAACAATAAGCCGTCAATATTTGGTGCGGAAACTCTTTGCTTGAACATAAGCAGTAGTGTTCGATACAGATGTGTGCAGTATTCTAAATAAAACAGCTGTTAGGTTTTACTGAGCCTGCTGGAGAATATGAGATCTTTTGGTAACTTCGTCACACTCGCTCCTTTCTATTTTCATGCAAAACCCAGGAGTCGACATTAGAGATTTTTTTCCCATCTGAAAACTGGTCTGTCATGTAATATGTTGCTTTCTTTACAGGCAGGCAAATATTCCTCTGTAATGTTATTTATTCATTCATTTTAGTGTATCTTTGTAGGGAATGGTCTCGTACACAATAATACAGACATAAAAAATGTATAT
>QMIH01000032.1:1155005-1260980 GCA_003987875.1 Clarias batrachus
TATATATATATATATGTATATATATATACACACACCAATGTGTTTGTTCTACTACATGCACATTCTTGAACATGATCGAACCTGTGTGTTAAATTGCTGTTATTATATATGAACAGTGAAAAAATGGAGAGGTCTGATCTTTTGTAGTTTGTCATACTAGCGCCAAACCCTCCTCTTACAAGTTTTCATGTCTGTATTTGCCAGCTTTAAACCTTCAAAGTTGGGGGTTCTCCCATCCTGTTTGTATGGAGTTTGTATGATCTCCCTGTGCTTGGTGGGTTGCCTCCAGGTACGCCTCCCAGTTTACAATTAAGGTGCATTAATGAACACTGTTAACAATTTAAGGTGCATTAATGAGGTAAAAATGTCTCAAATGTAAGGTGCATTAAAGAGGGAGAAAATGCTATCAAATAATATGAATATGAAAATACTGCATCTATGTAAACATACATAATGGTTGCATATACAGGTGGGAATGAAATTGTAGATAAGGTGCACCAGTAGAGAATGAAGTATGTAACCGGCGAATACTAAAAGAGGATGTAATGAATGAAGGAGGTAACCAAAGTGCATTGAAGACAGAATGTATATGAACCTGTTTAATGTGCTGTCAAAAAAAAAGGAGATCTCTCTCTTGACACGCAGCAGATTTATTGTAAAGTCTAAATGCAGTTGGTAGAAAAGACTTCCTGTAGCGCTCTGTGTCACAGCGGAGCTGAAGCGTTCTCTTACTGAAAGTTTGGAGTACTGAAAGCTCCAAACATTTCAGGGGAGTGCCCGGTATTGAGCTACATACATACATTCCTGCAACCTTACAAACTGTGGTTCCGTCAGATAGTTGGTGCGCCAGGAGGTTTTGGAGGTGACGACATGCATCTTCTCTCGCTTCTCTTGCAGCAGTGCAGGATGAATTTAAAGGCACTGGAGAAATCAGAGAACATAATTCTTACAGTGCTACCTGCTTTATCCAGGTAACTTAAACATTTTAAAACTTAAAACTTTAAATACACCACTAGGTGAAGACATTGCATGCCAGAAGGAAGCATACGTGTCCTAGTCGAGGTTCAACCTAAATACTGTAAATAAAGACTGTATGTTATGTAGATGATCTGAGGGGTTATGGATTACTTTTCTTTCAATTTCCAAGTGTTTCCATGACTGGAAAACTAGTGACCGGAAGGAAAACTGGAATGCACTGAACACCCAACCTACAGGTGGATGAGCGGCAATAATAGAGACCACATCAGGTTTTACTCCAGTCAGACAAGAACAGGAATCTGAGGCTATCATGAGAACAGGATTTATCCAAACTGGACAGGAGAAGATTGAAGATGAAGAATCACCGGATTCTTTTTGCCAGTTTCCAGCTGTCCAGTTTCACCTCAGTAAATGTATTTGAGAAATAACTAAATTGGGTAAAAATTGCACATATTACACATAAAAAATTTTTTTAACTGATATACAGAATGTGTGTATACTTCAATATTTTTTATCTCATTTAATTTTTTAAAGTGTGCATATAATTTTCTAGATGTTCTATTTATCTTATCTATAAAACTAATGTCAAGTATTAGATATAAACAACAAGGTGAAGGAGGGAATTTTGATATTTAGAATACATTTAGAATTAATACAAGAGTAACAGTGTCTGGCATACTAGAATAAAGACTAAAGTACTGTAACATGTTACATTGATGTGTTTGTCATGTAGCTCTTTGTTTGCACATTTGCATGTGCACTTTGTTGTCTATTGTGTATTTTTTGTATAGAATTGATCATTTTTTAGGTTAACTTAAAAATGTAAATCTGTCATATTTGAGCTAGTCAGCTAATTAGGTCTCTTAGTTAGCTAGCTGGTTCCGGTAAAGCATGTTGTTAACTTACTGTACAGTATGTTGTGTTGTTAATTTAGGTCATTGCATGTATGTAGCGCCTTGGTCCTGGAGGAACGTTGTTTCGTTTCACTGTGTACTAAACTGTTTATGGTTGAAATGACAATAAAAGCCTACTTGACTTGACGTGATTTGATTATCTACAAAATATAACAATATAATTTTAAAAAGGTACATTATACAGACGGCACAGTAGCGTAGTAGTTAGCACTGTCGCCTTGTAGCTCCAGGGTCCGAGTTCTGCCTGGGGGTCTGTGTGCTTGGAGTTTGCATGCTCTCCCCGCTTGATGGGTTTCCCCCGGGTACGTCAGTTTCCTCCCACAGTCCAAAGACGAGACTAATAGTCGTTCACGAATTGCCCGTATTGTGTGAGTGTGACGGATTGTTACCTTGCATTTTTAAATAACAAAATGTACAGGAATCCATTTTTTTGTTTTTCTTTTAGATATAAACACACTGACAGAATGTATAGCTGTTACTATTTTTAAGTGGATTTCTTTTATTTTTGGTGCAATGAGACATGATAAATAAAAAAGAAATAGATTTTTTCCCCATAAGGGAACCTCAATATAATTTCCTACAATGCAAGATTTAAAGTATCCAAAATGTTTGTTGTTTAAAAAACCAGAGTAATCGTTCTCTTATTGCAGTTTTTATCAAATATATTTATATATCTTTAAGGAGTGCTCTACATTAACTGAATGATGAGAGAGAGAAAGTGTTCAAAAGAAAGCATTATGTACAGTGTGAATGTCTCTGGAGCGAGCTGATCTCAGATCAGTCTGGAGGAAGAAACACAGAGGGAGGCGGAGTCTTTAGGAGGGTCAAGGTTTTGTCCAAACAAATCGAGAGTTTAGTCTGAAGACTAACATATTTATCTTAAAAAGGAGTTTAAATCGAAACAAGAGCAGAAAACCAACTAACCCGACATCCGGAAGGTAGAGTAACACAGATTTGCCTTTAAAAAAAAAAAAATTATTTACATTTATTTTGTTTGCTTGATGTACGGGTATTTAGGATACCCCGACCAAACCCTAAATGAAACATTTTACACACCGTTTTGATGGGTTTGGTTGTTTGTTTTGTGTTATACTCGTGCTTTCTGATTGCCCGCATATTCTGGTTTTACGTGAACTGCAGGCAGTAAAAAGGACAAAGTTTGTATCGCCAGCGTGAGGGAACGTGAAAGGAAATCACGAGATAACCACAAGACCGGCTGGTTTACAGTCAGGCTGTGATTTGTCGGGAAAATACAAGTTAAAACCTCGAGCGGAGCGTATTATCCGGACCGAGTATAGAAGAGAAGCGACTTTGCGCGAGATCAGTGCGCGCGCGAGGTCTTTAAAAAAAGAAAACGAAATAACCGCCATTCGTGTTTCTCAACGGATTTCTTTAACAAGCTCTTACTCCATGTCGCAGGTTAATTTACAGCTCCGACAAAGCCAGGGTTTTGTTTTGAAACCTGAACCAAAAATCCGTTTACATTTCATTTATGCCTCAAGAAATGATTTTAGTCTTAATGTACTGTACACTATGGACAAGCGTATCTGGCCAAATCTGCAATGACATTATATTCAAATACTTCTACTTTTAAATGGACTTGCTCCCCCCTTTGCAGCTACCAGTATAACAGCTTCCCTCCTTTTGGAGATTTTGGAGTGTTTCTGAGGGAATTCACGTCCATTCAGTCTGTAGAGCATTTATGAGGCGAGACACTGATGTTGGACGAGAGGTCCTGGCTCACAATCTCTGTTCCAGTTCATCCCGAAGGTGCTCGATGGGGTTGAGATCAGGGCTCTGTGTTTGGCCCTGTCAAGTTCTTCCACAGCAAACTCATCAAACCGTGTCGTTATAGTTCTTGCTTTATGCGCTGGGACACAGTCTTGATGGAATAGAAAAGTGCCTTTCCCAAACTGTTGCCACAAACTTGGGATCATAGCATTGACCAAGATGTCTTGGTATGCTTCAGCATCGAGATTGCCCTTCACTGGGGATACAGAGCGCGATTGATTCAAACACCTGAATTCAATGATTAACAGGTTTGAATAAAATGCTTTAGTCCCTATACTGTAGTGTACATTTTCAGGGCTACCATAAAAGGCATACAATTAAAAAAAATTTAAAAAACCAACAGTACCAAAACAAACCAAGGCTCCAATATAAACTCTCGAGGTGTACTGTAAAGGTATTTCTTTCAGATGTTCTTTCACTGTCAAAGAAAATGAGACTACACTAAACTTTATGTGAAAGAAAACAAAGAAAGAAAAAGACCTGAGGTGGAAAACATGCAGCAACATATCTAGCTATTTACTCCTGTCAGAATACCAGTCTGTCTGGGTTGAGATGATTTTATATGAAAATTAATCAATTCCCAGTTCAACGAACACACCCCTTGAATGCATAATTATTAATAATTCTAGAATGTATAATCTGTTAAAAATGTAATAAACTTTTTAACAGGCCCTGTTTGAGTACCAGCCTTTGAAAGTTCAGGTGTCAAAAACATCAGCACCAGTTAGAGCAACAAATTTCATAAATCCTGAACAAACCCACAAATGACGATAACGGCAGTAAGTCACTTGTTGCCCAAATATAGCTATGTATATTAAGTTGTGTTGCACTTTTTTCCTGCCATGATATTTGTAGAAATCTTTTTTGTAAGAACTGTTAGGAAGGGATTGTATTGGCTATGCTGTTATTATTTGTTTATTGTTTTTAATTTAGGAACATCTGCTTGTATAGCAAGCAGTGTTTTGGCTTCATGGACATCTTCAATTTTCATTTTGAGGAAATTAGGAAATATTGAATTTTTTTTCAAGAAGGTAATTTCCATCTAAACAAACAGAATGCATATGAGTGATGCATGCAACAGTGTCTCATGACAAGAGTGGTGTCTGCTTAATTTATTTCTTAATTTCTTTTAAGTTGACTCCAGCCACTTTGCAATTTTTGCATTATAATAGCCAGAATTTTTTATTTAAATACTTACAAATTGCGCTTGTTGTTTAAATAAAATTTATTCAAGGAAACTTACAAGGTTAATGTTAATAACAGGAAACATAAGGGAAATCTCCATCTACCAGAAACACACAAGTGTCTGTCAGAGCTTTAGGTCCCAGTCATTTCCAACTAAACACCAGCATTTGGTGTGAACAAAACAAAAGATGCTAGAAGTGTTCGCATCATAGTTCTTTTGTTTGATGGACAGCATACAAATAAGAAACTTTTACTACAGTTAAACCAATCTGTGCCAATCTATCGCAGGGCACACACACATTCACACACTCATTCACAAACTACGGGTAATTTGTTAACACCAATTAGCCTAATATGCATGTCTTTGGACTGTTGGAGGAAACCAGAGTTCCCGGAAGAAACCCACCAAGCACGGTTAAAACATGCTCAGAGAGACGGAAATCGAGCCTGGCCTGGAATCAAACCCAGACCCTGAAAGTGCGAGGCGACAAAAGACAATGAACCACAAACTTTTGTACATCAAGCTGTTTAGAAGGAATGAGAGAGGCCAACATCAGTGCAAATAAAATAAAAAAACTTGTAATGATGATGATAAAAGGTCCATTAGTGCAAAACAACTGCAAGTAAACAACTGTATAAAATAACTAAATAAATATAAACTGCTTAAATAACCAATGCGACAAAACAAAAAGAATGTAAAAATAAATTGTTATTAAAAAAAACAACCAAAAAAAAAAAGCTATGCATATCTTACTAAATTCAATTTAAAACGGGTAGAGCGAAGGCTATCGTGAAGTCAGCTAACCGCATTTGCTTAGGCAACATCACGGGCAGCGCAACACACTTTGCCCTAGACAAGCGTTACACTTCAGCTCTCAAAAATGTGCGTGTTGCTACTTCTGCTGTGATTGATATAGTATGTAACCATTCCTCGCAGCTACGCACAACAATGCGCGTCTTTCAGAACCCCTCACCGCAAGCCTCTGAATAATACCACAGTAAGGTAGAGGTCACCAGGGGTTTGGTGTAATGGCTGGTTTAGTTACACCCTTGGTAAAGGTGCTGGGTGAATGGAGTCCTGAGGATATCGATGGACTAAAAGCTTGTAACACTAAGATCATCATCATCATCATCATCATCCACGTGCTTACGTTTTTGACTGTTGCTTTGTTTTCCCCAAAACAAACCACAAGTTATTAACACATTTCAGTTTTATCTTAGAAAATTAGAAACTCTGAAGATAATCTAAACCACAAGAAAGTAAAAAAAAAAAAAAAAATCAGTTTTATCTTGATCAAAGAAAATGAAGGGAGGTATTTGGGTAATGTTGAAAATGCAGGTATAAACACACCTCAATGTGGGGATAAGAGAGGACAAAAAATCAGGAGAAGAAGAAGACAACGACTTTTTAGAAGTAGCTGAAGCAAAAAAAAAAAAAGTGTAAAGAACATCAATGATTCAATCGACAAACCAGCGAACAAGCTAAACTGGTTCCATCCGAGAAACCAGAGCGAGTGTACATTTCTGAGCCGTTGTTTGACAAACTATTATACTTCCTGGAGATTTTCCTACAGACCCAGAAGGATGGTAAAGATTGCTGTACTAAACATCACTTAGCAGTCATGGAAGGTCTGTGGGAAATATAGGTTGTTATTTAGCAAAGGAAACGGTGAAGCTTAAAATGTACTGTACGGTTTCAGTCTGAGGTGAACTTGTTCCTGTCAGTTTTTTATTTCAGGACAGGATTGAGGACGGTGTGTTCTGAGGATTCTCAGTCCAAGCTCACTTTCTTTGTCCTTTTAAAACAACACTGACCTAGGATGTGCTTCAACAAATCTCTTAAAAAATTTTAAAAAAAAAGCACAACACTGCATTGTTGTTTCTGACGCATTTTCTAAAAATCACATGGATGGAAGGTCCAGTTAATCTTCACATGAGGATGGAGAAAAATGTGATTCCTGTAAAGGTCCGGTTTAAGTGTTACAGAAACTGGTCAGTCGTATTAGATTTTTCTCACACAAGATTCTTTAGAATTTACAGCGAGAGTGGTGCAAAGAGCAACGACATCTAAACATCCAGTAAGCAGCAGTTCTGTCAGTTCAGATGGAAAAAGTCCAGACTGTTTTGAGCTGAGAAGAAGCAAATAAGCATTCTTAATAAGCGTGGTGAGCAAAAAAGCATCGTAAACTGTATCACATAAAACTCTGTTCAGGATGAAAGACTGAGAACAAGAGTCTGTAGGCTACAGTGTGTACAGGATCAGTCACAGGACCCAGAAGGCCGAAAATGAGGGAAAGGCTGACGTTTTGGATAATTGCATAAATGTGTGGAGGTATTGATGTAGCTGTGCAGATATTACTAAATTATATTTAAAATGGGTAGCCCTGGAGCATCACACTGATACACGCATGCACACACACACACACATATGCGCACACACACACACATATGCGCACACACATGCGCGCACACACACACACACAGTCATTTAGGCCTCAGTTATAGGAAGGATGCACTTCCTCTACATTAGCATATATCCAGTTCTAGTGCTGTCTGTGTTGCATTGTTTACTGTATGTTGCACGTCTCAACTTGATTTCATAACTTTGTTGTGACATAAATGTGGGGAAAGCAAAATGCACAATTGGCTTCTCCTTTTTCCCCCCTGTCAAAGGAATACACAGCTAAATAGATTGAAGAATGCAATTGGCAAATGGCTAGTAAGCTTTTTTAAGGCTCATGTTTTGTTGAAAGAAACGGTTTTGCAGGCTTGAGTTAAGATTATTATTAATAATCTTTAAATGATCAAGCTAGGATTTGTCCATGCAAAAATTGTCTTATACATTTTGTTAGAAATCCAGACTGCTCTTCTCCCCCCAAGCTAAAATGCACTGAAGATGTTCTCCCTTTCCTCATACAGAGCTTTCTAGCTGTTAGTTGGCGAGTGGGAGATTTGGATTGACCATGGTTCGTTGTTTGAGGTTTTTCACGGCGGTGGGCGATAACCACCGCGCCATCACCACGTGGAATGTGGAACCGCTACACAAGGTTAGCGAAGACCAGGAGGCTGCAAAACAACCGGCCGCACAGCTGACGTTCAGAGACGCTCTGAGACGCCTCTTCAGCACAGAGAGATTTCAGGTAACTGAAACATTCAGCATGGCTTTGCATCAGATTCTAGAATCAGAAACTTTTATTCATTTTGTATGATAAGAAAAGTATATAAGGAATTTTTTGTGGAGATGATAGAAACGCAGATTGCAGTAATTTAAAAATATAATAATAGTAGTGATTGCATTTGAGGTTTATGAGCTCAATATCTGTACAGATCCACTGATCTGTACAGAAATGTATTTGGTGTTGACTGAAACAGAAAATACACTCACTCACCATCTATACCGCATAATCCTGTATTTAGGGTCACAGGGGCCTGGAGCCTATCCCAGGAGACTTCTCTCACACTCACACACTCATTCACACTATGGGCAATTTGGGAACGGCAATGAGCCTAATCTGCAGGTCTTTTGACTGTGAGAGGAAACCTGAGTACCCGGAGGAAACCCACCAAACATTGGGAGAACATGCAAACTTCATGCACACAGAGACGGGAATCGAACCCAGACCCTGGAGGTGCAAGGCAACAATGCTAACCATTACACCACCGTGCTGCCCGAGAACATACACATGGACAGAATTTTTTTTTTGCATAACTTGTAGGATGTACAAGAGAGTAGTTTGGTTTGTTTCTGTGGCCTGAGGGTCTGTGCCAAAATAACTAATAGAAGAGCAGAAACAGAAGATACTCTTGAAGAACATTTGAAAGGGTGAAAGTTTCTTAAAGAGAATCATTACTGGTGATGAGACACGGATTCATCACTATGAACAGTATGTAGTGTACGGAATGGAAACATCCGGCCTCAATGGCCGACCAAGAAAAAGTTCAAAGGTCAACCATCAGCTGGAAAGTTAATCAACGCTTACAGTTTTCTGTGATATTCTCAAGGGCCAGGATTGGAACATTATCAGGAAGAGCTGAAGCCTAAACTTCGGATTAAACGCAGAGGACCGCTATCCAAGGGCGTTGTGATCTTGCATGACATGGCACTTCCGCACACTTCAGCTCACACTGTCAACACTCTGCAATAACTTGTATGAGTTGAATATAAAAGCTTGTTGACAGATGGTCAAAGTGTACTGAAAAGCAAGGAGATTTTTGAAGTTATTAATTAGCTACAAAAGCCTCATTAAAACTCAAGAGTTAACCTTCCTTCTCTTATCTTTCATTATCTATCCTCTGAAATATACAGGAAATATGAAGACATTAAGGTTTTTCTTTAAAGCTACAGTACTACATAAACTATAAATGTTAAATGTTCATGATAATGCCAGTGATTTTTTTTTTGTGCTCTAGGTAACTGTTGTGTGCCTGGTGGTCCTGGATGCCTTATTTGTCTTGTGCGAGCTGCTCTTGGACCTGTCTATAATCAAAGCTGACGAACACCACATCGCTCCACAGGTGAGCTGAAGCGAGATCCAAAGCAAATGAGTCTCTTTTTATAACCAGAGAGGAAAGTCCCCATCAGTAGTTCCCTCTTGCTCCGTCCTGCAGGTGTTTCACTACCTCAGCTTGGCGCTGCTCACCTTCTTCATGGTGGAACTGGGCTTCAAGCTGTACGCTTATCGGCTCGAGTTCTTCCACCACAAGTTTGAGGTGTTTGACGCGATCGTCGTGATCGTGTCCTTCATCCTGGACATCGTGTACATCTCCAAAGAAAACGCCTTCGACGGCATGGGCCTGCTCATCCTGCTCAGGCTGTGGAGGGTGGCCAGGATTATTAACGGTAAGGCTCACATGGGTAAAGGAAGAGTTCAGGACAAAAGCTGTTTCAATTTGTTTGTTTAGCGTCACATTGTTTACTTTGTGAAACCCAAATGCACCCCTCCTTAACCAAAGAAGGTGTTTAACATCGCAAACCGATGCTGACGAACGCGTTTCTGAAACTATACGTCAGTTGTCGATAGCAACACACAAAGCCAGTTCATACCACAGACTGTACAAGAACTGGAGAAACCCTCAGTGATGTCACCCACTTAACTGTAGAAGCTCTGGTCATTGCCATCTTGGCAGGAGCTGACTCTCTAAATCCCGCTAAAATGGGCAGAACCTGGCTGCTAGTGGGAACCTGCCTACCACATGTCAGGTACCACAAGCTACATAGCTTAGCTTCAGCTTGGCTAAAATGCTGTGGTGACGAACATTATTTTCTATGCTAATATTCCTCTGAATCTGATTGCACCCATTAATCCGCACTCTACACGACGTCCCTGTTAACAGTTAGATTAACTTGTAGTAAGTTAAACTATAACGATCCTAGTTAGCTGGTTAGCTAAAGTGATGCATTGAAGACAGCTAACAGTTTTACACCTGCAATGTAGCTGTGCCTCAAATGAGCCATGTGCCCACTTGTGTATTATTATTGATCTTAATATAATGTATGTGCACTGGGTTTTATGTTAGAATAGGCTCGTGTCTTTTAGTTTCAGTAAAGGGAAACTTTTTTAATTATACAGCATTCAGAGACATTAAGGACAATTGTGTCAAGGATATGGTCAGGTGTCCACAGACCTTTGCCCATATTATTTAATGTATTAACACTGTCCAAAACCGTAATCTCAGCACAAAACAACGTCAGAAAAAAACTGTCACACTTCAAACTTCAACAACACACACACTTTTTAAACGATGCCCAAAATCAATTCCTTTTATACACTTTTTTGTGTGTGTGTGTGTGTCTTCTCTCTCTCCATTAGGTATTATGTTATCAGTGAAGAGTCAAGCTGATCACAAAGTGAACAAACTGAAAGAAGAAAATGAAGGTCTTCAAAATCACATCAGCGAGCTGAACGAGCACAAAGTCACACTGGTGAGTGAGTGAGTGAGTGACCTGAGGCTGAGAGCGCTGACGGACACATGGTGTTCATAGTTTTACACTTCCAACTTATGTTTAAAAGTAGGGAATATATTCACCTTTAAATGATTAAAAATACATTTGAATTGGTTTGGTTTGCATACACCGCCTGGCCGTGTTTATTGAGACGAGAAATACTATTAAATGTCTTTTCTTCAATGTCCATTAATATGTATTTCATGGTTTTGTTTACAGGAGCAAGAGATCACCAGGTTGAAGACACTCTTAACAAAGCACTCCATTGAGTACTGATGAACAGAACGCACCCTTACCAGTTGTACATCACACACATTATAAACATACAACCTTCATGCTGAGTGTGAACCAATAAAGGGAACTACATTATACTAAACTAACAATCTGTAGGTCAGAGTTCTAGGTTTATATTTAAGGCCAGTGCTACTGTACAAGGCAAAATCAAGCATGATAAATTTAAGCTATTCCAAAAATCTCGTCTGTAACTGCTGCAGCTTTCTCAACTGAAAATAAACCATTACATCTGAACCTGTTACTCGAGGTTCACAACAACATTGCAAAAGTCCAGACTCGACTAACACCTGGGTCACTCTGATTTTCTTAGAATTCCTACTTGGAGATTTGGATGAGTCTCCTCAATCCTGCATTCAGTATTTTGTGTTATACTGTACATAAATTACTGGATATTTGTTTTAGAGCAATCAACATGTTAGCTTGTTAACACTGTCTGAAGTGTTTAGGAGGTAAATATACACCAACAGCCATAACATTCTGACCCTCCCCCTAATATTGAGGACCAAAACAGCCCTGACCTGTCGATACATGGACTCCACTAGACCGCTGAAGTTGTGCTGTGGTGTCTGGCACTAAGCCGTCAAGTCCTATAAGCTGTGACGTGGAATCTCTATGGATCTGCCTTGTTCTTCCAGTACATCCTGCAGATGTTCTATTGGATTAAGATCAGGAGAATTTTTAGGCCAATCAACACCTCAGACTCGCTGTGTTTCTCAAACCATTCCAGAACAGTGTTCGCAAATTATCCTGCTGAAAGAGGACACTGCCATCAGGGAACCCTGTATCCATGAAGAGGTGTAACTGTTTAGCAACAACATTTAGGAAGGCGGTGTGTCTCAAAGTAACATCCACATGTATGTCAAGACCCAAGGTTTCCCTGCAGAATGTTGCCCAGGCCATTTGGCTCGCCTCTTCCCATCATGCATCCTGGTGTCATCTCTTTCACAGGTTCGCAATGAAAATGTAATTCATCAGACCAGGCCACCATCTTCTATGGCTCCATAGTCAGATTCTGATGCTCACGTTCCCATTGAATGCGCTCTTGGCAGTGGACATGGGTCTGCGTGGGGACTCTGACCAGTCTGCAGCTACACAGCCCCATATGCAACGAACTGTGATGTGCAAAGTGTTTTAACACCTTTCTTTCTGAACCATCATTAACGTTCATTTTCAGCAATTTAAGCTACATTAGTTCTGTAATTGGATCATATTACATGGGCCAGCCTTTGCTTCCCATGTGCATCTCTTGGCTGCCTA
The DNA here is from genome assembly GCA_003987875.1 of Clarias batrachus. NCBI lineage: Eukaryota > Metazoa > Chordata > Actinopteri > Siluriformes > Clariidae > Clarias > Clarias batrachus. The sequence goes on from QMIH01000032.1 coordinate 1,167,369, forward strand.
TGGACCGTTTTTGGTAGGTTTGACCTGAGCAGACTGGCAACAGTGCTTTTTTTTTTTTTTTTTTTTTTTTTTTTTGATTCCAACACATCAACTTCAGGGACTTATGTTTACTTGCTGCCTAATATACACCCGCTTCCAAGATTACAAGATAATCAACATTATTCACTCCAACCATGAGTGGTCATGATGTTATGGCTGATCGGTATACATTAGATACATTAAAAAAAATCCCCACTTTTACTCAGTATGCAGCTTCAGTCTGAAAACAAAAGTTCTAATTTCCCATCAAATGCATCATCTGAGACGTTTATGGCCATTAGTTTTTTTTTTAAGTCTTCAAATTCACCAAATTTTGTCAAATATCACATTTTATCAGCACATGAAAGATTAAAGAAGGGAATCAACAGTGTGCCTGTTCTTTAGCTTTTTTTTTTTTTTAAGTTTATGACATCATTTTTCATTTATTTTATTGTCTTCCAATTCTTTTGTGCAGAGTTATAGAATGTGCACTAATATTTTTTTAAGAAATAAAAAAAAATTAAGCTTCTGTTTAGTTTGATATATTTTGTAAAGGAATCAAGCGTTTCTTTTTATTTCAATTGAAATGGTATGTATACTGAATAAACTTACAAAATGTAACTGTGAGTGCAATATATACAATTCATACAGAATAACTTATTATTTACAGTAATTTCAATACTATGAAACTATGAGACATTGTCAATATAATAATAAAAGGATGCAATTTTGTATATAAATGCTTTGATCGAGGTGATGTATATAGAGTATTTGATGTCCTGATTAATAATACAAAGTTGTTCTTGATGTTAAAGCTGTCATTAATGTAGGATGACAGGATTTAATAATAATAATAATAATAATACAAATATCCCTTTCGCACCTCCTTTGCTCAAGCAAAAGAAAAAAGTCCTTGAAAATTTCAGTGTACAATTTCAACTACATTTGTGATTGTAGTCCATGTTCCCCGAGTGCAATTATCATGCCATATATATAAAATAGCAACTCATTTAATCTTAATCTTATTCATTTTGGGATTAAACGTACCAAATTACACACTTGCAACCTTCAGAGTACTTTTTTTTTCTGAAAAAAAAAATCCAATACTCATATTTTTGAAGGCGGGGCCAAATCTAAAATCAAGAACTTCAATATATTGCAAATTAAAATTTTTAATCTTAGCTTATAAACTGTGTGAAAAAGATCAACCTGAATTTGAACCAACAATGCACAGGCATTAAACAATATGAAATCTAGGTCACAATATAAAATCAACCTAAAACATGAAATTACCTCCATGTGGAAAGTTTACTAGTTTCCCTGTTTTATACAAACGGGAAAAAGAAGTCTGATGGCAGCTTGGCGTTGATGGTCGGAGGAGCTCTGAATCCTGGGCTGGCTGATCGCGACACGTCGATGAAGCTCACGGAGCTCACAAGTGAGACGACACCACCACCGGTCGAGGGAGATGGCTGGAGAGACAAACAATATTAATCATAAAAAAAAAATAAAAAAAACACTTCAAAAAAGTTTTGTGCTACTGCTATTGGGTTTGCTAGAATTTAACTAAAGAACAATTATTTTGAGGTTATTATAGCAGGAAAAGAGGAACAACATCTGGAAATGGATATTCAAAAACACATGTATCTATAGATTAGATATTATGGAAATAATACAAACATTTTCACACCTCCTTTGCTCAAGCAAAAAAATAAATAAATAAAGGTTCTTGTAAATTTTAGTGTACAATTTTAACTACATCTGTGATTGTAGCCCATGTTGCCTTAGTGCAATTCTCTATAAAATACCACTTTTTTATCGTAACATTAATTCTGTAATTAAACGCACAAAGTACTTTCTTCAGAAAAATATTCCACTACACTGATATTATTGGAGGCGGGACCACCAGAATCTAAAAATCAACAGCTTAAATATATTGCAAATTCAAATATCGAATCTTAGCATGTAAACTGTGTGAAATGCTTAGAACTACAGTACCAAGGTGCTGGTGTTGGTCTTGATCGTTTCCATCACATTCACTATCTGGGCCTGGGGGTTCACCAGTGTGCCAAACTTGGTCCATCTTACTTGGAGATGATAGGACACTGGGATGCTGCATCCCTGCGTAACCTGGAAAGAAGTTTAAAGTCAAAAAGATAAAGTGAAAAGATAATAATGTGATCATGTGTTTCTAAATCAAGCAGGCCATCTGACTTTGTCACTACTCGATGGAGGGACAAAAGAACACAAAGTAAAGTAAAAGACAAACACTATTGGGTCAATGTTAGTTTTTCCCATGCTAAGAAAGTGTCGTATGTGTTTAAACACTGATAAATTTTGCACAGTACACACTGACTTGAAACCACTTTGAACAAGTCCTACAAAAACTGTTTAAATAAACAACAGCCCAGGTCTCAAAGCAGAAAGAAGAAAAACCAGTTCTTGGCTGAAATCTGAGCTCACGCTATCGCACTGTAGACGTCCAGGCCTGTCATGGTGACACGGCAGAAGAGGACAAGGATAGATCACGTTCACCTTCACGCTGGTGAGGATAGACACATTCACGCTGTCAACGCTGTAAAGTAGGATGAATTCAAAACAGCGTTTACGGTACAACTCGAGTCTGATTGCTTCATATTGACTCTTGGGAAATTTGCTTTTACCAAATGTGTACTCTTACTTAAAAAGCCACTGTTGTGAAGAAGACACGCTGTGAAGTCCCTGCTTCACACCACGTGATTTCATCACAATACTGTTCCTTGATTCACTTCAGTTTGTTTTTTAGATACAGCTGTGTGAGGCTGTTAAAAAAAAATCTAAAAAAGATTTAACTCTAAAAAAACCCCTCTAATTTCTGCTTTTTGCAGAAAATGTGACTTTACTAGTCCATTACTCTGCAGCAACTCTTCCTGTCCTTCCTGTCCTCCCCCAGACATGTGAGATGAGTCTGACTCAACACTGGTCATTTACCCTTCTTTTTTTTGGCCTAAAGACAAAATATCTTTTCATACGATTCTAATAGAAGATAATAACCAAGAAATTTTGATCTTTAAGTCTCTTAGATATTGTACCAAAAGAGGAAACATACTTTTACAAAGTAGCCTAGGATTTGGGTGTCAAAATACTCAACTGAGCATGAAATTGAATAATCATGAAAAACGTTTTGAGGTTTGGAGACAAAATAGCTGCATTGTGCACATCGAGCTTGGGTTACTCAAACGGCTGTAATTTAGGACTCGTATTAAACCTGAAAAGCATGTTGGGTAACCTAGATTGTGGTTAATCACAGTTCATTCATGATTTAGCAAGGGGGGGGGGCGATTACTTTTTCACATAGGTTTGGTCAGTTTTTTGCCCCTTAACAAATGAAATCGTAATTAAAAACAGCAATTTGTATTTACTCTTGTAATCTTTGTGTAATATAAAAATGCAATAAAAATAAATAAATAAAGTATAATAATGAGTAAATACTTTTTCACAGCACTGTAGTCGTTTTGTACGTTCAGATCAGATTTTACCAGCCAGTTCACATGATTAGTACTGTTGCCATCACAAAACCTGACACTGGCTTTCTTTCTTTTTTCTTTTTCTTTACAAAATAAGAAGTATTGCTTCTTATTTTAGAAGCAAGTCATACTGTAGAAGTCATGCTGTCCATGCACTATATTTCTGCAGTCGCATTGCATACGTCATTACAATCACACGGGGGGAGAAAAACGCTGAAATGTGACCATATGGGATTTTTTCTAATTAAACTGATAACCATCAATAACAATCATTCAGATTTAAAGAATTTAGCACTTGATCTTATACACAGCGACTTACAGAAGTGTGTTAAAATCTCTATGAAGAAACATACAAGACAGTATATAAGAATAACATGATGCTGAAACCCGGCTACATAGGGACATAGGTGAGTTAGTACAGCATGTGAGGATTAACCTGGGGGACGGTTTGGTTCTCAATAGGAATCCAGTCCATGGGGTTTTGAGGAAGAGAATTTCCAAACGATGCCACGTAGTCCGGAAAAGTCTGGCCTTTCAATCTCCCCAAAATGACTTCAGAGAGTAATGAACAGTTCACACCGTCTTCAAGCCTAAAATTCAATAATAACACACTTACAATTACAAATTTATCTATATTATTTGCAAATGCATACATGATGTTGGAGTATTTAAATTTTGTACCTAAAGGTGCATCCTGACACCACATCTGTCCCAAACACTACGGGTGTTCGCTGAGGCGAGCCGGACAGACAGTCCTGCTCTGCAGAACTCTTTAAGACAGTGAGAGACCCGTCTGGATCTGAGCTCCGGATAATTCCCGTTAAAAACAGATAAGGAACCAAAGACGGATCAGTAAGAGTTACAGCTTTAAAGATATATTATACCAGTACAAATGACGACAAACATCAGGGATGCACTGATGCGATATTAATATTGGACATAATATCCCTTAAATAGCTAGATCAGGTATCAGATAATGGAGCTGATCCATGGGGCGATCTATTCATTTCAATTCAAGGGAAGACCATGGAGAGAGACAAAAACTCATCTGTCTAGAGATATTTCACCCTTGCTACAGCAACAAGTTCAGCGGTCGAAGCACTGCAAAACTTACTCAAGCACCTCCAAAAGCATCATGCTAAAGAATATGCCAAGGTCCTGCAGTTGAACAAGACAAAAGAAGGATGCAATATGACCAAGCAGTTAACTTTAGTAGATGATCTGCAAAAATGTGAGAAATTTCCAATGGACAGAGTGAGAGCAACAAATATCAGAGAAGGTACAGTTCATTAATTCAGTAATCATATCAGAGAGGTAACGGCTAATAAGCAAAACCCAGGCCTCAGTATCGAGATTGAAAAAGTCAAATCGTTGCACCTTAACAAACATTAAGGTCGGAAACACTTATCTGTCTGGATTTATTGTAACTTTTTTTAAAGGTAAAGTGCAGGTTAATTTGTTTTATTTTTACTTTATATATTGTATTAATAATTTTTCTGTATTTATTTTTTTGGGCTGTGGAACGAATTATTTGAGTTTTCATTATTTCTTATGGGAAGATTTAATTTGGTTTATGAGTGTTTTGAAATAAGAGCCCGCTTCCAGAACGAATTATGCTCGTAATCCAAGGTTCCACTGTATATATGTATATATTGTTTTTACAATACTTGTATGTATTCGTGTTGCAATGTAAGTGATTTTTGTGTGAAAAGTAAAAAGTCCTGCAGTAATAAAAAGGTCATTTTAACCCTTAGCAGTTTTTAAAGATAATTTCAGCCGGGTACGGGTAAGAAGTTGAGCTGTGTTATGCATGAACCAGAGCACTTGAAGTACATTGTACTGTATATCAGATGAGAGATTTAGTGAAAGGATATTCTGCAGTTCTCCATCCGGCCACAAGGGGCAGGCCTACAATATAACCAGGATTTCCACTGGATCGAAGCGTAGCATCACTTTTGGACTCCTGGAAAATATAGTACACTGAAATGCACATAGAATATTTGACATTTACATATCTTATTTTGTAGAGGTGTACAGTACTGTATACTTAGCTATATACTTCATAATATAATAAGATGGTAATTTAACTATTTAACATTTGCAAATCCATTTATTGAGCACCTGCACAAACTTTATCTGAAACTCCTGCTGGATGGGTAGCGTGTTTTTATCGACTGCACCCAGAACAAACGACGCCGTCACACTCACAATCTGTCCAGCATCGCCAAACCTCACAGTGTACTTAACCTGAAACAGATTCCAGACAACAAACCACATGTGCTGATGAGATCTGAAAATCACTGGCATTGGGCAGAGAATGCCTTAATGCATTATTAAAAACTGGAACGATTGCGGTAAGCCATCAACTTTATTGCAGAAATGTGATTATAAAATAATAATAATAATAATAGTAATAAATCATGATCAATTAAATGCTTGGAGAAGTTGCACTGCAAGAAATGTACATTAGAATTCAGAGCTATATTTAATAGTGAAAATAAGTATATTTTCTGACACTCACAATGTAACAAAAAAACTCTGAGGATTGAGACTAAACAGCTGGGACCTGCATTAGAGTCCAGGTGATGGAAGACAAATTGTTCAGATAATGATAAAAGCATGAAACGTTTCACAAATATTCAAAACAATAGCCTAACCATTTCCAGATGTGGAGCCATTGTGAAATGTACTGTATATAACATAGCAACGTTGCTGGGCAACGTGTTTTCCTTATCAACCAGAATATTAGGATACAAGTGTCTGCCACTGTGCATACAGACCTGATATACTGCACAAATACATTTTGATATGAACAAAATTACTCATCAAATAAACAATAAATAAGGAGCCATTGTCAGCTGCATAATGGTTGCCAGGCAACTGGTTTCCGTGCGTCTATCACATCCTGGCAAACTTTTGCACCCTTCGATTAGACTACTTTTATTTCACAGAACAAACAACCACCATGTTAATAGACCCTTTTTGAATTTTGAATTTTCATATAAACTGATAGTTAGACTGTATATGGTTTGTTTTATATGCACATATCTACATAATATATATTGATCACATATCTAATCTGCAATCTCCTCAGGATTACCAAGATCCATCTTTGCGCAGTAGATACTGACACAGTCGGTTCAAACACAAGTGTTTGCGTCTGGAAGCATATGACCTGTAAACATTGTTGCTTGAATTGGTTTTTGGTAAAAGCTTATAAAGCAAAAAATCTGTGGTGTCCGTAACCATGTCAAATTCATGTTGCAATATCTTTAAAGTTTTTCATTTTAGAATAACACACCTTTTCTGGTTTATGTCTTTTCATGTGAAATCTAAATTGGTTGAGTTTCATCTGAATAACAGTTACGAATATTGAAAGATTTGAATTATAAAAAAAGGTTCCGTACACTATGCCTTGGTGAGATATGTTATAGCACCAGTAGTGCTATAAGTTGTGCAGCAGTTAGAAAGGATAAAACTTTGGGTTGTAGTTGGTCCTGACAAGAACTTTCTCAACATCTCAGCTGATGAGATATACACTATGCATCACGAAAACCATCTCCACCATCTTACTGTATAACAGAACAGCAAACTGAGGCCTCAATCAAAAAGCTCATAAAGCATCGATTCACACGTAAAGGTGAAACAATGTCAGTCATATACACAGTGTCAGTACATATACGGTACGTAAGTACGTGGGCACTGTTGGGGGTGTCTGCTGTGCCATATCACTCTTTGGTCTCCATGGCCGAATGTGAATGATGGTGGAGATACCCAGAATAATGGAGGACCTTTAGACAAAGTCTGAGCCAATGCAGTGTAAATGCAGGAGCAGGTGGGCAGACTGCAAACGTGTACGAGCACTACTGCACATGCGGGGGCGCGACAGCACATGAAGCCATAGTGAAAGGGTGAGGAGAGACCACGTCCATGACAATGCAAAGATTCGATGATTATGTTGCCTAGCAATGCTGTTGAAATAAGATGAATGATTCCTTGCTGTCACTCGGACACCAGAAGGTGGGCCTAAATAAATCTGAAAACTGTTTGAGTTAAGCAAATCTCATGTCAACGGGGGTTTTTTTTGTTGCTATGATAAAGTAAAATATTTAGTTGCCGTAAAACCCATTTGAGTTACGTTTTGATTAGAATGACAGCTTGTAGTTCTTCAGATTATTTACCCAAGATACTTAACTTTTATGGGTTTGTCTAGTTGGAACGTCTCGGCATAAATAGCATCAAGTTGTCATGTTTTGTTTTTTTCTTACTGGCATTAAAAGCTGCCCAATGTTTTTTTATACATGTCTACAGTACGTTTGGATGGTCTGTAACGTGGCACTATCAGCGAGTACGTAGACTTAATATAGTGGCTCGTTGCTGGAGTAATTTGCTCCACCCCTCAACATCAGTGTAAGAAGGGAAGCACATGAAGCGATGCACCCATCATGCATAGCGTCCACTGTACAAGACAGTGTTATGATTTGGGGTTGATTCGGTAACTCAGTTCGAGCAATGTAATGTGGCAATAAAATGAAGTCAGCTGACGAACTGAATGTACTGAATGACCAGATTATCACACGTTTTTTTTTCTTTAATGATGTCACAAGCATATACCAAAACTCTCTGAGTGACTCTTGACGCATAACACATACTGTAACCAAACTAAAAACATTGCCAGATGAAAAAAATAAACTTTATATGCGTAATTTGCAGTAAACCATATGACACATGTGGTCTAAATTTTGTGTATTGTCTGTGTGATTTTCTGCTCAAATTGTACATTCATTCTGCCATTACTGTTTGATTCTTATTAAGATGCATTACTGTTGTTTTGAATATTAAAGTTATAATAATAAACAGAGTATTTTCCTGGACAGTCGGCAGTCATCTGCCCGCTCACCTGCAGCACCACCTGGTTGCAGATCCGCCCATGAAACACAGGTGTGTAGTTCGAAGCAGCAGCAGAATCCGTCAGCACCAGAGTCTGTGTGCCATCTAGAGACTGCAGTGTAATGGTCTCCACTGCTACGGACACCAGCTGACACACACACACACACACAAAAACACACCCGTCAGAGACATCCTAATGCAGTCCTGCAAATCCAACTGCTCACGCACCCTGTATCAGAACTGTTTTAGCTCTTACGCCTTCTAGAGGCCATCTAACAAGTAGGATGCTGATTATGTGGAGTCACTTTAGAAAGGATGTCTAAAATACGAAAAGTAATCATGATATAATAAATTTGTATTCTTACATCAGCACCGGTGTCCTTCCCCTGCAAAGAAGAAAAGAGCAAAATGGGATCAATGATTCATGTACAGCTTCGTAATCATCGTAGCTGCCTATCAATATTCAAATTCATCAATATTATTTAGATAGTTGCTATAATGCGTAGAGGTAACTTCAATAGCATGCATTGCTCTGGACCCACCGTAAAAACACTAAAACTAGTGTATGTCTTAAGGTTCAGTGCGTCTAACATGGTGCAGGCTTCTGACAAAGCAAAGCTCCTCACACATCTGCTCGTCTGATCCTTCAGGAAAGCTGCAGAGGAAAAAGTTCACAAACATAAAGATGGCAATAAAAATAATAATAATAATAATAATAATGAAAAGTTCTCTTAACGTTTGCTAAGTATGTATGGGATTGAGAAAGAGGTGAGACAGATGGATGGAACAATCACTGATATACAGTATAAACCACAAACATAAGTGATGATAAGAAAATCCATACAGCTATACAAACGAAAAACCTACGGTAGCGCTGCAGTGTTTTATTTATTTATACTGAAACTCTAAAAGACCATGGATTCATATTTTATATTCTGAAGTCAGGAAAGTATCTCAAGAGGTATTTTACAATAATGACAAGCTGGTTATTTTGTACAGCTGTAAAATGTGGATGTGTCGGTTTACCTGCGGGATTCGTGTCTAAACAGTTCGCTGCACTAGCAGATGCTGGAAGCCTGAAGAAACCTCGCTGCTCGGTGACATCCATGGTCTGGATCAGATCCCCATACTGCAGAAATACACAACAGAAACAATCACAGTTTTTTTATGGCGGTCCATTAAAGACTTAAAACATTGTGCTTAGGGACGTCATCATTCACTCTCAGATAATACCTGCTGTGCATGTTCGGTGAAGGTGTTGCTCTAAGACTGGATTTGCCTTACCGATGATATTAGACTTTAATAAATGTCGCAGATAAATGTAGTTAGAAATACATTTAGATAAAAAGTGTAGTCTTATTTTGTAAATGGAATGTGGGCAATCCCGCTAGCTCACAGACACCCAAGTCTGGTTAGAGCCGTGATTGATGGCATTGATATCCCTTCAATCAGCTCTCTTCAGGCCCCCCTACTTTACTGCTGCGCCACTCAGGGACACTTTTACCCTAATTTGAAAGTGATTTTTTTTAGGGCTGTCTGATTAGACAAGTCTGAGGTTGATCAGATCGGATCTGAGTCTCTTTCGTATGTGGTCCTAGTTTGGATATACTGTATATAGGACCAAAACGTGGTTATGAGATTTTGAATGAGGACGGTCAGATCAGAATTTGTGTGACTTTTTGCCTCCGCGGGTTTATGATGTTCATTTCAACAATGAAGGACAGCGGAGAAAGTATGGAGTGAAGGGAAAGAGAAATCAGTGATTTAGTAGGTATTTGGTGCAGTGAGTCTGTGCTCGCAAAACTGGCAAGCGAACCTACAGAAATAGGGAGGTGTTTGATGTTAGTTCTGTAAGCAAAGATGTACTGACGCGCATTTTGGAGAACACACATTAGAGTCAATAAAAATAGCTTGTAATTATGAATGTGAACCGTCGTAACGTGTCAATCTGATCTGACCAATTAATCGGGATTGAACAATGTGGCTTGTAGCCTATATGGCCAAAGGTATGTGGACACCGGATTGGGTTCTGGTGGGTAACGTGGAAGAGATTGAGTATGATGTCTGGAGCTCATCCTCAATGAACCCCTTCAAATGAGCACGGTGCTGGATGCACTTACTGTTTCTCCTCCCACTCATTACCTCATCACCATCATGTATTAAAATGTTGTCACGTTGCTGCACTTGTCTACACATTTGCACATGCACTTTATTTCGTCTCTTTCGTATAGGACGTGGATAGTTTTCTGTTAATTTAAAAATTATCCTGTCTCAGCTAGTCAGCTAATTAGGTTTCTTAGATAGTTAGAGTTGTTAATTAATGCTGTATGTAGCACCTTTGTCCTGGAGGAACGTTGTTGTCGCCTTCCCAAGAGAGTGGAGGTCATTCTAACAGGACATACAGTATGTTAATAACTTCAGTATCATGGCTAGCTAATAAAAACCCTCCTAGACCTCACAGCAGCAAAACTCCTACACACCCAGCTCTCAGTTTATTTCAGACCTGAGAAAATCAGTGTCACTGAGAATAGTCACATGACTGAAACGTTGAGATAATGCACAACTTTACCACGTATCCTGGAGAGTTTCCCTGTGAAGGTGCCAGCGGTGCACCAGAAGGGCTTCTGAAGAAGAATCCCACAAAGCGCTCAAAGAGGTTGTCGAAATTAGTCTCAGTGGGAACTGTCGGGTCGATGAAGGACATTCCCTGTCCATCTTAGAGCAAAACATAAAGACAGAAGCAACTGTAATGAAAATGTTTCACCTTTGCAGCTTCCTCCTGAACAAAACAAGTCAATATCTGGCCGTGCCGATGACATCATTTCATTATCAACATACACCTGGCATAATTGTGCTCCTGTAAAGCGGTGGTGCACTTACAGTTAGCAGACTGTATGCAGAAGATGTCAGGGTTGATCTCTTGCTGGGCAGACGTCGTGACTTGGGACAAACCACCTGGAATTACCGTGAGTGTGTACAGAGCTGCATCCCGACTGCACAGCTTCGCGTCCCCACTGACAGAACACACAAGCAGGAGCAGGTATATATGGTATAATCTGTATACAAGTTATAATCTGTACATAAGGTATAATCTGTACATAAATTATAATCTGTACATAAATTATAATCTGTATACAAATTATAATCTGTACGTAAGGTATAATATGTATACAAGGTATAATCTGTACATAAATTATAATATGTACATAAGGTATAATCTGTATACAAGTTATAATCTGTATGTAAGGTATAATCTGTATATAAGGTATAATATATAAAGTATAATCTGTATAGAAGATATAAGTTGTATATAAGGTATAATCTGTATATAAAATATAATCTGTATATAAAAAATAATCTGTATATAAAATATAATCTGTATGAGGTATAATCTGTATGAGGTATAATCTGTATATAAAATATAATCTGTATATAAAATATAATCTGTATACAAGATATAATCTGTTTTTCCTGAGCTTTAAATGTAGGGGATGTAATCATGATAAAACACCACTAAATTTACGGCAATAGCTCACATTAAGAAAGAACATCACACCTCTAGAAACTGTTGTCTGTCATTGAGAGTAAATGAAATGCAATGTTGAAATGCAAGATGCTACAAAAGTTTGATAACCAGCTGAACTCGTGTCAGTGGGCATATATGACTTCAAGACAGCTCCATAAGATAGATCAGAAAAGCTAACTCTGACATAATTGATCACAATATCGATTTCATATCATCATACTGCCCAGGATCTTTTTTTTTTATTAACCTTAATTTTACATAGTTATTTCAACAACAAAAAAATGTAAACCTGAAAAGCACACATTTTGACATCAAATTAAATTATATTTATGTACATGGTTAACATTTTGGTATGAATACTTTCTGCTTCTCAAAGAACAAAGTGCAATATATACAGTACAATAGGTAGAAAAAACATAAAACTATGATCTTAAATGTGTATTAAAGACTTTCTGAAAATATGACGTTTTTGAAGGGAAGAGAAAATATGAAGGGATCATGTTTAAAACATACCAAAGTCACTGCAGTACTAGACAATGTTATAGTGTGTATACTGTCTAGTTTGACAGCTTAATCCTTCCACTGTTGATTTCCTGTATGATATGTTTATTCTACATTACTTATCTTTCGTTTTCATCACTCCTGTACAAAACATTCCTGTGCAGTCATACTGTTGGTATGTGTACAAAGGGCAAATTAAATCTCTTCAATCTTGACACTCCTTATGGACCTTTTACATCGCTATTAATATAAGCACTTTCAGTATTTTATTATGTTTTGGTTTTGGGAATTTATGACATGTCTTTATTACATTTCGTTATTACATTGGAGGTTGTTACACATCTGATTAAAATTCAGTACTGATACTACAACTTGTGTGTGGCGTCACCCTCTCCAAGCGCTTGCACTCCACTGTATTTGCTCCCTCTAGGGTCTGTACTTCAGAAACATGGCGCAGATCTACAGATCCATCTTCTTATTAAAACCGAATAGGAACGGATCTATACGGTCCCTGCTAGAGCGTCCTGTAGAATTACATCATGGCTGGCATTAAACTTCCTTGCGTTTATTATCTCCAGGTTAAAGTGTTGTACATTGGTCTCTCACAATCATGCCTGATCCGGTTACAGCTGGTTCAGAATGCTTCTGCTTGTATTCTGACTGATACACATAGACGAGAACATACAGTATAACCCTTGCTGACGAATAGCCATCCAGTTCGTTTTAGAGTTCATTTTGAAGTTGCTATGTTTCTCTATAAAGAATAAAATGATTCATTTAAAAAAATATATAGATTTAATTCAATAATTAGAACATAATCAAATTTCTTGATAATCTAACAGCTGCATTAAACTACAGTATGTGCCAGATCAGACAGGGTTTAAGACTACATAAATATAAGTGAACCACAGAAACAAAAAACCAACAAAAAAAAAGGTCAAAAAGGTGGAAAATACAAGACTGGAAGGTACTCACAAATCTTGGTACCATTTGATTCCCATGATCTCATTTAAATAGAATAAACACTGCATATCTAAACCTGCCTTAAAAATGTATGTCAGACAATAGAGGTGGCAGAGCGCAAATTATAAAGATTATACATACAACTCATAGTTTAAAAAACTACTGCTGATGTGTGTGTGTGTGTGTGTGTGTAGAAGCTTACACAACTTTCTGCACTGAGCACTGTGTGAAGAGACTCAGCTCCTGAGTGCAGTCCGGGTCACAGCAGCAGTTTATATCACATCGCTCTCTCTGTACGTTACACGGACACACAGCCGACACTGGAGCAAAAACACACACAAATAAACACGCACAAACCACAGGGAAGCATCAGTGTATGTAAGCTCACTTCATTTCATGTCGAATGATTCTGATAATGCTGGAAAGGAAATATTAAGGAGCGAGTGGCCTAGTGGCAGGTCTGCCTCGGTGCACTATTAGTCCCCTGCAGCGGATTCAGAATGCAACTGCACGTCTTATTTTCAACCTTCCTGGTTGTTCTCCCACACCACCCCACTTCTCCGCTTCCTGCACTGGTTTCCTTTAGCTGCCTGCATCAAATTCAAAACCCTGATACTTGCCTACAAAGCTAAAAACAGCCCTGCACAGTCTTACCTCTCACCTCTCCTTGCACCACAGCACTTTCCCATCGATCCTCCAGCACCGCTCGGCTGGTCCCGTCATCTCTCAGGGATCTAGGAAGACGTGCATCTAGACTGTTTTCTGTTCTAGCACCTAGGTGATGGAATCAACGTCCTCAAGATATTCAGACAGATGAGTCACTGGCAATCTGTAAACGACGACTAAATATGCTTCTTAAATATTTGGGTTAATCTCTCCCAACAGGGTTTGACTGATGGTGCTTAGCTAGTAACCTAGTACCCCAAGTGTATTCTTGATCTTATTTAATAACAGAAACTTCAAAGCACTTTTGTAATTTACTCTGGATAAGAGTGACTGTAAATATAAATGCTTATAATCTTGCTTTGGGCATGGCATGCTTGTATGCTGAACCACTGAGAGATTGTCCTTCACTGGGAATAAGAGACCTGATTAATTAAAAGACCTGAATTTATAATTAACAGGTTTGTACAAAATACTTTAGTCCATATAGTGTGTCTGTAGTGTGATGAAGAAACACTCATCATTATTCATGTAACACATGTCCTGAAGTTATGGCTTAACAGTGTTCATCACAATAATATCTTCCAGGTCATTTGTACACGTAAGGCTGGATTTTGTTCTTAGATGGACTATTGGAGCTTTACACTTGTACCTTGTCTGACAGGCTGAGGCAGAGACCCCGCCAGAGGCAGAGGCAGAGAGGAAACAGCCCGACCCCCGGGTTTCGAGTTCGCTGTGGCCAAGTTGCTTGTTTTTGCGCCTTCTGTTGTAAACAATGACGGCGTTTCTGTTGCGGTTGTAAACGCGGATGGTGTTTGTGTTGTCTGTAGTTCAGTCGCGGTAAAAGCCGAGCTTGCTGTAGAGGTCAGTCCTCCGTCTGTCACCGCAGCTTCAGCGCTCTGCTCCGGGGAGGTCGGCGGGACCTGAGGCGGTGTAGGAGCGCTGTCTTCTTCCTGTCTCCCGGTCAGATTATTAGCTGTAGAGGGGACAGTGTCCTTAGAAACGATGTGCGTGATGTTGACTTGGTTCGAGCTTGCACTCTTAACAAAAACTGCATTTCCTAAACATGTTAATATAAGCGTCCAGTGCAGCGCCGCCATGCTTGGTAACCATCGCTCGGTGACGCTCGTCTCCAGGAAGTGAGCGCTCTGTATCCAGGAAGTGAGCGCTCTGTATCCAGGAAGTGAGTGCCCTGTATCCAGGAAGTGAGTGCCCTGTATCCAGGAAGTGAGCGCTCTGTATTCGTCGTTTTCTACTTTCTTTTTCCGTTATTATTATTATTATTATTATTATTATTATTATTATTATTATTATTATTGTGGTTGATACCATTTTATACCATTGTTTATTACACTTTTATTATTATATTTTTCGTTATTACTTTCGAGATTGTCCGTTTTTTATGTTTATTACTGACACCTACTGGCCTGGAGTGTGGATCAGCGGTTAAACAGAATAAACTACAGTAGATCATATATTTTTTTATTATTACAGTATTTTATGATAATATAGTATTATAATATTAGAATTACATCATTAAATGCAAGAAGAAAACAAAAAAAATCCAAGTGTAAGCATAAAATAATATAAATATAAATGAGGACAAGCATATTAAAATGCATCACTCATGTAGAATAAATAAACAAGTTCTTCTTCTTTCAGCTGCTCCAGTTAGGGGACGCCATAGCGGTCCATTTGTCTCCGTCTAACTCTGTCTACCACATCTTCCCTTGTGACTTCAAGCTCCTGCACGTCCTCCCTCACCACACACATAACCGCGGCGAAGTTCACCACACACATAACCGCTGTACGATTAAAAAGTGAGATCTGTTACTTACCTGGCCACGTGCCCCAGTTATTCTAATTTATTCTTAAAAGTACATATGCCATGCGTCATTGCATACTGCCTTTGTTTATTTATTAATAATAATTGAATTAATAGATAATATTAATTATGTGTCATGTGAATTAATTAGCATTTATTTAGTTAGTTAGTTAGTTAGTTAGTTTTAATTAAATCCCTATTTTTTCAATCGCTTCATGGTCATGTGACCCTGTGACCCAAAACTAGTACCAAAATAATCTCACTGGACCCCCCCACAAAATATGTCTTCATTGATCTTTATTTATTTATTTATTTAAATAAAATCACTAATTCTTCAATAGCTTCTAGGTCATGTGAACCTGTGACCCCAAAGTAGTACCGAAATTATTTACTTCGACACGCCCACAAGGTTCACCACTGTGTAACCCAAGATATGTGTTAATTTATTAATTTTTTTATTGAAATTTAATTAAGTCACTATTTCTGCAGTACCTTCTAGTTTATGTGACCCTGGAACACAAAACTAGTAACTAAATAATCTCATTGGACCCCCACACAAGGTACACCTCATTTTATCCCAAGATATGTCTTGATAGATTTTTATTGACATTTTTATATATGTCTATAAAAAAAAACTATTTCTTCAATAGCTTCTAGATCATGTGACTTGGTGACCCCAAATTAGTATGGAAATAATTTACTTGGATACTCCCACAAGGTTCACCTCTTTTCTCCCTATGGCCATACAATTATACTCTTCTCTGTAACGTGGACACTATAGAGAGAGCCGCCTTTAGTAACAATAACACAGTATTATTACGTACCTGGCCAATTTGCGCAATATATACCAATGCTCTTAAGTCATACCACTTTTCAAGTGCAATTCCTGATTTTATTTACACATATAATTTAACTGTATTTAAAATATTTACTTAGCCGTAACAGTGCTCTTGGGTAAGCCACTCTGCAATTATCCAATAACTGGCGCAATATCTCTCCTTTTTCCCTTACACGTGCAAAATCTGTAAATAGAATTATATTTAGTGTGCAACTAAGGATTTAGTTTTTTTGTTTGTTTGTTTAATTTATTTATTACTCTTTTCCTTTCCTCCTGTAAATGACTGTAAGCAACTGTTACCAAGTATAAGCAGTTTCCCTCTGGGATTAATAAAGTTCTTTGAATCTTGTAGTCCAAGATATGTCTTTGTTGATTTTTGCTTTAATAAAATTCTAATTACTTGGACACCATCATGAGGTATCCCAAAATATGTCTTCATTGAGTTAAAAGTTGTATTTTAATAAGTCACTATATTTTCAATAGCGTCAAGATCATGTGACTCAAAATAATCTCATTTGACACCCCCACAGGGTAACCCTCATTTTATCCTGATATGTCTACCTTGATTTTAATTCTAATAAATAAAAAAAACACTATTTCACACTTCATTGAGTTTTATTTATTTATTTTATCCCTAACAGAAACGTTACTTGCAGGCCTTTCCACGATCACTGTTTGCCTTCGGGAATATAGTTGAGAATGATGAAGAGGCACAAGGAATGAGTATAAAATCTCTTTAGGTTTATTCACATATTATACATGCTTTTATATAGAGGGTGTATACTTCATTATCTGCTTCACCTTCACAATCATGTTTTAGATATTAAAATTATTATCATCAAGAAGGTGAACTCTTTGAGCCCTTGAGAGATTAAATGTTCAATGTAAAATGTCTAATATGTAATAATAATATATGTAAATAAAAGTCAAAATTTCTAATAAAGGAAAAATGTTTAAGTGTTAACTGTAACCCTACTTTTGGCCCACCCTGTATACTCTATTGCCCTCTTTATGCAAGGCATATTGTTAACTGGATAGCAAAGGCACAGTTCATGAACAAGTAATAAACTCATTTCGGTGTATAAAATGTCAAAGCAGTATAATTCTGGAAAAACAGGATACTTTGGATATCTACACAGGACAGGAGGCCGCCCACTTCCATCACTATCTCAAATGTACAGTGATAAGAACGTGACGACCCGCAGGCCCTGCAGATCCCCGCATCCATCATACAGGATTCATCAATCATACAAAGAGAAAACATCCTCTTACTGAGTGTAACATATCCATTAATACTGAGTATAGTGATATTCAAGTTTAAGTACAGATACAATGCAACTCTCTATGTGTTAAGCATATGGAAATCTTTAAAAATATATATTGAAATATAATACATATGCATACCTGTGTATTCAGCAGAATGACTGTAAAATATTTTATGAGAGGAATTTGTTAACAATTACAAGGTAATAAGAAAAATAAGACATCAAAAACCTCCAGTTTATATTTCAGATCTTGTGGTGAACTTTGCAAGCAGTGGAAGTCTTGACTTTGTTTCAAAGTTAAACATGAATTCCACTATTCCACAAACAGATATGTATGTTTAAGTCCTATATTATAGTAGGACTATAAAGGTTGTAAAATCTCCATCAGGTATATTAAACTGCTTGGACTGGCAGTAAGCAAAACCTTCGTGGGTTTCACCTGTCTGTCACCTGTTCAGGTGAAATTTTAGGGGCATTAAAATAAAAAACACTCCCTTTGTTACTCAACAACAGTCTGCCGGGTACGACGTGATCTTGCTCTAAACCTCAAAAATTAAACAAATGTTTATGACAATTACAAAAATGTTTAATACAATTGTATTATGAGATCACTTGCTAAGTGGCAACAGATAATAAAAACAATAGTTTTTGAGACTAATTTGTATTTACAAACACTGATCTCCTTCAAACAAATCAAACAAAATAGCTATTTTCAAACTCAAACATAAACATGAAATGGGTTTCGTTATATTGATTATTCAGAATGATTTTGAAAGAATGTTTTATTAGTCCAAAAAATCAGTCTACACCACTGGAAGGTGATGAAAAATCACTTCATTGTTTTATATGGTTTACAGATTTAAAAAAAAAGAGAGGAAATCATTGTGGTAACAAAAAGCTAATAACTAAAATGAATCGTTCAAAACAAGGTAACATAAACTTATCAATTCTAATGATCGTAATGAGATTCATTATATCTACATTTTAAACATAACGTTTTAAAACATGAGACGTTTATGATGGCCTGACATCCTGTTCATTCACAATTACTTTTCCACCAGTGTGAGTGACGCCCTCGTAGGTTCCACTGGTTTTAAACTCCAGCACACTGCCATTAAGGCAAGTAATCTTGATTTTGCCACTGAAGTTGAGATCAAATTTAGCCTCACGAAGTGTGATAGACACATTCACCTTTTTGCCCGGAGGGACGTTAACAGGAAATGAGTAAAGCTGCATCTTTTCTGTACTGTACTTCGCAGGATATGTATTCTCAACTCCAGGTTTAAATGTGTATGTTCCAGCCAATCCTCCAATCTTTGGAATTGCTCCTTTCACATCGAGGTTGAATGTGTGTTCCGATTTGCTTTTAACAGACCAGGAGGATGTGTCCACAATTTTTTTTGAGGTTTCAATTCTATATTCTTGAATTTCAGTAGTGTTATTGTAGTAGGTCATAGAGTCGACTTCTCTGGTATGCATAATTGGTTTCTCCATATACATTCCTTCATACACAACATCTGTAAGCTCAGCAGACTTGATCTTGCTAAGGAAAATGAAACCTAGGCAAGCAATACCTCTTTGATCTGAAAATCCTTGAATTCCCACGCAGAACCCAGAAGCTACCTCAACTGGAACTTCAGTTTGGGAATTTTTACTTTCCATGCATGCGTAGAACTCTCGGGAGTGATTTGTCTTGAATTTTATGGCACCCAGATGTGTTCCCTTACCATTTTTCCAAAGTGAAAGGGAGGTAAAATGCTCTCCAACTTCAAATATAAACTCTTTTCTCTTCGTGTTGTTTTTAAACACACCATACGTCTTGGGGTTATTATCATTAGTAAGACAAACCTCAATTCCTTTTACCTTCTTTTTACCAAGCCTCACTGAGATCTTTTTCAGCATCTTTCCGTTTTTAAGATCAGATGCCTTAAAATCAGTTCCATTTGTCTCACCAACTGTTTGAACTTTTTCCAGGTATGATGTGTCTGGCGTCATCTTGTTGTGAACCTTAAAAAGGCAAGTAAATATTCAAGTTTTAATCATTTAAAATGCAAAATAGGTATTTTGTTAAAGATGTAGGTAAAATGTAAAAAGCTTAAGTTACTGCCATTATTCTTTGCTGCTTCAGCTAATACAACATAATTACCTAATTATTAGATGTTATTAGATTACTTTCTGGATGCTAATGAATACTCTTTGTTTAAGGTCAGTCATTCATTGTTTATATACAGTAATGCTTAATGAATTTTTTTTCTTAATGGCACCCTCATTATTTATTTGATTATTTCACCTACGTCCTGTTCTCATCATACAGTACATGCCCGGCCCCTATACATGCAAAAAAAAATTGCACATGCTTAAGATTTCATTCAATGTCCATCACTCTGGAATAGGGTCGATCTAAACACATCAGACCACATGACCTTTTTCCATCGCACCAAACTCCAATCTTTAGGCTTTCTAGCAAACTGAAGCATTTTTCCTGATAAGTCTCACTAGCAAGTTGTTTTCATCCGGCCACACGGGTGTTTAGTCCCAATGCAATCCAGTGAGGTCTTGTTGATTTTTACCATGCAACCTGCTTAAGTGCTATCAGTCCATTATTCTTTCTACACAGCACCTCCACAAAGTTGTTGGTTTAGCATTATCCTCCCAGGTTTTTGATAATGTGTTGAACCCTGTAATTGAACCCTTTTGAAATGACTTTTCTACAATGTTGTTTCATGTCAAGCTTAATTATAAATGTCCTGGTTTCTCTTTTGGTATTACATTTGACCCTAGTCCTAGTTATTTTTCTTTCTGTCTTTAATAAGTGTGGTTAAAAGTGTGTTCACATTCTATTCTCTTTGCTTTGCTGGTTTTGAGCCTGGACAGTGTTTTGACATTGTTATGTAAATAAATTCTTCGACTACATTTTCTCAATTTGTGTCTGAGCTCGTTATCTTACACAATGAACTTTAGAATAAATTACACTATCATTAAGCTTGACCAAAAAAATCTGAGACCCTAAGAACAGAATTTAATACATCAACATTCAAAAATTTCCTTTTTCCAATTTTACAAAATGCTAATTTTAGTCCTGGATGAACTAATCATCAGTCATTACAATCAGATTTCATCAACATTTAAAAGTTAATGATTGGTTAATTATCATGATTGGTAAACTGTCCAAACCATACTGTATAGAAAAGAATCAGAATTGAGAATTCGAGTTAAAATATAAAAATTAAACAGTACCATATACAGTAAAAGGAAAGTGGATGTAATTTGCCATAACCTACATAGATATTTAACAACTAACATCAAGAATAGCAGCCACACTTACAAGGCAGTAGTGAGAAGCCTTCTTTTTAAGATGTCTTTTGATGTGTACAAGTAACTAAGTGGTCTTGGACCCTACTACAATCGTGTATCTTCCAAGAATAATGTGTGGGTGGGTGGTAATGAAATTTGAGCCACACTTCCAGGAAATGTTTATTTGTCTACGTGTATGTATGCATGTGCGGTCTTATTTTGTGTGCCACTGTTCTTGCAACAGAAGAATTCATAATTACATAACACCACATAATAATGACGATACTGTACTGTATATACTGTAGTATGTGCGTTTTTAATCACAATTTTTTTTAATACTACACATGGACTGCATGGAACCATGGTTAGAGCCCTTATCCACAAATAGAGAAAACAGCACAGTGGTGAACCCTGCCTACCAAAAATTTGAAAAAAATTTATTAAAAAAAAACAAAAAACAAAACAGGATACTACAGAACAGAAGTGAATACTTTTACACGGCACTGTAGTACAAATCAAAGTTCTACACACGTTCTAATTCAATGTTTCGTGTTAAGTACTTTTTATTTCCACTTTCTAGAATTATGCTGTAGATTTAAAAACTATGAAACATATGGAATCAGGCAATTACGTAACAAGAACAGTCAGTTATTATTTTAAGACACGAAGGTCGGTTGTTGGGTGTGGTTACATTTGACCACACACTTCCAAATAAACTGCATGCGCTGTTCAGGGAAAGAGTGGACTTGAACTTGGCAGGCTTTTAAATAAATCTGTGTATGAGAGCACTGGCGTTTGCTGTTAGTGGAAGGTATTTTACAAATGATTCTTACAGACTGATTTCCCTAAACTGTCAACGGAGCACCTAAGAACCCAGCAGGAACAGTGAAGTTGAATAATACTGTCAGATTAGGTTGTGACATCATCCACCCAAAATACAACATTGGGACATCATTGTTTTTAAAATTTAAAATTTTAAACTTTTTTAACTTTTATAAAGTTTGGGACTTATGCATCGTAAAATCTTATATATTAGTAAATTGTTTTAATTACATTTTTTTGTGCTGTATTGTCATTGTTGTGCTTTTTAAGTGTCACATTTCTCTCAGCTGTACAGCAGTTTCAACTTTGACTTCTAAATGCACTTTAGGAAAATAAGTATTTATTATATTTGCAGCTGTATTTGTACTCAGGTTATCCTAAATTCATAAAATGATTGATTATGTGCTTGATTATAAAATGTTTTTAGTGTAGAATAGAGAGTAGTTTCTCAAGTGAATTTATTAAGTCAATTCAATTCAATTTTATTTGTATAGTGCTTTTAACAATTGTCATTGTCGCAAAGCAGCTTTACACAATCAAAAGAATTATTTACGTTTGTATGAAATGTGAATATGTATGAATCAAAATAGTCAGATAGTCCCTGATGAGCAAGCCGAGGGCGACAGCGGCAAGGAAAAACTCCCTGAGATGGTAATAGGAAGAAACCTTGAGAGGAACCGGACTCAACAGGGAACACATCCTCATTTGGGTGAAACAGAAGGCAGGAATTGATCTGCATTCATACTGTGTGTTGGGTGGCAGGCAGTTCAGTATAACAGTTGATGTTAGTTGATGTTAATATGGAGTCCAGCTGGTTATTGGAGGCTCAGGTAGACTTGTAGGAAATTCAAGTCCTGAACTATTGAGCGACTGCAGCCAAGTCAAGTCCTTAGAGAAACAGCTGTCAACATCAGCCGAGGCTAGAACCGTCTTCATGGTAGAGTGAAATCATCTCCAGACATCGGAAGCATCCCAAAATAACACACGAGGCATCCATGTGACAAGATCTTCAACCAGAAATGGGGCACCAGGATGAGTCAGACGGGTCCAGGGGGCAGAGGGAGTCTGGATTACTGGCAGCTCAGGAACGACATGTGTAGCAAGACATAGAGAGGGAAAGACAGGGGGAGAGGGAACAGGAGAGGGGAGAGCAGAAGAGGAGAGATAATAGTTAGGTATGGTCACAGTCACAAAATGTATAAGATGAATGCATATAGTGCAGAGTGCAAGCAGGTACTCCGGCAGGACCACCATGTACCCATCCTCTGATGGCTACTTCCAGCAGGATAATGCACCATGTCACAAAGCTTGAATCATTTCAAATTGGTTTCTTGAGCATGACCCCCACAAAAATGGCCCCCACAGTCACCAGATCTCAACCCAATAGAGCACCCTTGGGATGTGGTGGAACAGGAGCTTCATGCCCTGGATGTGCATCCCACAAATCTCCATCAACTGCAAGATGCTCTCCTATCAATATGAGCCAATTTCTCATTTTTAAAGAATGCTTTCAGCACCTTGTTGAATCAATGTCACGTAGAATTAAGGCAGTACTGAAGGCGAAAGGGGGTCAAACACCGTATTAGCATGGTGTTCCTAATAATCCTTTAGGTGAGTGTATGTCAAAAGTAGTATTTTAAAATCAATGCGGAATTTCACAGGGAGCCAATGAATTTTGGATAAGATAGAGGTGATGTGCTCATATCTTCTGGTTCTAGTGAAGACTCTCGCTCCTGCATTCTGAACTAATTGAATCTTTTTTATGCACCTAGTTGAACAACCAGACAGTAAGGAGTTACAATAGT
The DNA here is from genome assembly GCA_003987875.1 of Clarias batrachus. NCBI lineage: Eukaryota > Metazoa > Chordata > Actinopteri > Siluriformes > Clariidae > Clarias > Clarias batrachus. The sequence goes on from QMIH01000032.1 coordinate 1,191,285, forward strand.
CCAACCTAGAGGTGATAAAAGCATGAACTAGTTTTTCAGCATCGTTTAGTGACAATATATTCCTTAACTTGGCAATATTTCTGAGGTGAAAGAATGCTATCCTGGCAGTACTACATGAGCTTCAAATGAAAAACTAGAATCCATAATCACACAGAAGTCTTTCAGGGTTACACTTGATGGAACAGAAAGGCCATCTAAAGTTACAATGTGATCTAAAATCGTGCTTCTAGCTGCTTGTGGTCCTATGACTAGAACTGTCTTATCAGGATTAAGCAGAAGGAAGATAGCATCCAGTCTCTTATATCCTTTATGCAATGCTCAACTTTAGCAAGCTGTTTTTTCTCATTTGATTTTGCTGAGACGTATAACTGTGTGTCATCAGAATAACAATGAAAACTAATACCATGCTTACGAATTATGTTGCCCAAAGGAAGCATGTAAAGGGAAAAAAGCAGTGGGCCTAAAAGCGAACCCTGTGGAACACCAAACTCCACTAGAGAGCAAAATAATCACCATTTAAATCTACATACTGAAAACGATCAGTCAAATAGGATCTGAGCCAGGAGACGGCTGTTCCCTTAATTCCTACAACGTTTTCTAATCTGTGAAGGAGAATACTATGATCAATGGTGTCAATAGGTGCACTAAAGTCGAGTAACACAAGCATAGTGACGCAACCCTGATCAGAGGCCCATAGGAGGTCGTTTACTACTTTAACGAGTGCTGTCTCTGTGCTGTGATGAGGCCTAAATCCTGACTGATATAGTTCATGTATGCTATTTATATGTACTGTAAATATGAGCATAGCTGCTCCGCTACTATCTTTTCCAGAATCTTAGAGATAAAGGTGAGGTTTGATATCGGTAACACCTGTAATTGGAAAGCTGACAGGGGTCGAGTCAGACTTCTTAATTATCGGTTTAATAACTGCTAATTTAAAAGATTTTGGAACATACCCAATGCTGAGTGAAGAATTAATTATTTTTAACAGTGATTCTGTTATTTCTGGCACTACCTGTTTGAGAAAATGTGTTGGTATAGGATCTAATATACAGGTTGATAAATTTGCGGAAGAGATGAGTGAAATTAGTTCATTCTCTTCAAGGGGAGTAAAGTATTCTAGGTTCCCATCTGACACGGTTAGTTTAACACCTGCATCAATTACATTGTCCGGTTTCAAAGCCTCAATTATATGCCTAATATTTACATTGTTATTATTAAAAAAGTTCATGAAATCCTCACTACTGCACAATGTTGTTGTGGAGATTTCTGCAGTGGTCTTATTTCTAGTTAATTTAGCTACGGTATTATAAAAAAAACCTAGGATTATTTTTGTTATTTTCTATAAGAGTGGAGAGATACGTTGATCTAGTTACACTAAGAGCTTTTCTATAGTTCAGGATGCTCTCCTTCCATGCTATTTGAAATACTAACAATTTAGTTTGATGTCATTTACGTTCCAATTTTCTGTTTTAAAATGCGCGTATGGTCATTATACCAGGGAACGAGTTTCTTATCTCTAATAATTTTTCTTTTAACTAGAGCTACGTTATCTAAGGTTATCTAAGGTATTCAGTCGTCTGATCGAGTTCTGTGGGGTCAGACGGTAATCCAATCAAAGTTGGTAACTCTGGGAGAAGCTCTGTATGGTATTAAATGTGAATGTACGTTTAATGTGGTAACACGGCACTGTGCGTACATTATTACTATGACACACTTTAACTGAGACATGATAGTGATCTGAGCTTCAGACTGTGGAATTGTGAATAATTTTTTTATACTTAATCCGAAGAATATTATTAAATCTAAAGTGTGACGTGCTTCATGAGTGGGTCCTACTACACACTGATTTACTCCTACTGAGTCAAGTATGGACAAGAATGCTGTCTTCTGGATTCTCAAAATGAATATTAAGATCTCCAGCAATTAATGCTTTATTTACAGAAATGACTAAGTTTGAGAGGAAATCTGCAAATTCACAGAGAAACTCAGAGTACGGCCCTGGGGGTCTGTAAACGATAATTAGCGGGATCGACTGAGCAGACTTAAAATTTGTAGCTACTGTACTATATATTCTGGTTGACTATATATGTTACTATTGAGAACTTCAAATGCATTAAATTTGTGTCAGATTATTATGGTAAATAACTGCGATGCCACCTCCTCTACCAGTTAGCCGAGGCTGGTGTCTTTACACTTCAACAATATTTTTTATTGATTTTAAAAAAGGGATATAATTGGGAAAACATGTAACATTTCAAAGAGGCTGGTGTATTTATAGCTACATACTCGTCCTGTTTAATCTTGGTTTGTGTTAAACAGAGTATATCAAACTCCTGATTCATCATAATTTCATTAACAATAACTGCTTTAGATGCGAGAGATCTAATATTTAACAGTCCTAGCTTCAGATCAGAAGTGCCGGCTGCGCATTCAGTATGCTCCGAGTTTGTGGTCTCTATGTTAATTAAATTATCAAAACAGACTTTCTGAGTCTTTCTAAATTTGTGTTTAGCTCGAGGAGCAGACACTCAATATAGTGAATCCTGAGTGACGACTCTATGCAGCTAGCAGACGGTTGGTTTAGCCTGTTTGTTTGCTCCCTGGCCTGGGCTCTGAGTAGTCACCGATTAACTAGGCCTCTTCTGAGACCACGCGTTATACTACAAGAAATGAGAGCAGCACCTTACCGAGTGGGATGGACACCGTCCCGCCCTAACAGGACAGCTTTGCCCTCAAAGATCTTTTCTTGGAAGGCATATTACATATACAGTCAAGCCCGAAATTATTCATAACCCTGTTAAATTCTGACTTAAAGTTACTTTTATTCAACCAGCAAGTTTTTTTCTTGATTACAAATGACACTGGCGTCTCCCAGAAGATAATAAGACGATGTACAAGAGGCATCATTGTGGAAAAAATTATTACTCATCTTTTATTTATATTTGAACAAAAAGTGGCATGTCCAAAATGATTCATACCCTTCTCAATAATCAATAGAAAAGACTTTATTGGCTATTACAGCAAACACTTCCTATAATTGCTGACCACTGGTATATTTGCCCATTCATCTTTAGTGATGAGGTCCAACTCTTTCAGGTTGGAGGTTCTCTTTGCCATCACCCTGATCTTTAGCTCCCTCCACAGATTCTCAATTGGATTTAAGTCAGGATTCTGGCTGGGCCACTGCAAACGTTAATGTGTTCATTTTTGTCTGCTAACCATTTCTTCACCACTTTTGCTGTATGTTTTGGGTCGTTGTCGTGCTGAAATGTCCTCTGGTGCCCAAGGCTGAGTTTCTCTGCAGACTGCCTGATGTTGTTGTTGAGAATGTTGATGTATTGCTCATTTCTCTTGGTGCCCTTTACTGTGATTAGGTTCTCTGGTCCAACAGCTGAAAAACACCCCCAAACATTAGGTTCCCACCACCATGTTTGACAGTGGGGATGGTGTTCTTAGGGTTGAAGGCTTCTCCTTTTTTATGCCAAATGAAGGCTACATCATTGTGGCCAAACAATTACATTTTTATTTCATCTGACCGTAAAACAGAAGACCAGAAGTCTTCTCCTTTGTCCAGATGAGCATTTGCAAAGGCAAAGCGAGCTTTTGTGTGCCTTATCTGGAGAAGTGGTGTCCTCCTTGGTCTGCGTCCGTAGAATCCAGTGGTGTGCAGTGTCCGTTGGACTGTCTGCCCTCAACAGAGCCCAGATTCATCAGGATGGCCTTGGTGTTGATCCTTAGATTCTTTTTTACCTCTCTCACTATCCTCCTGGCCAGCAGAGGTGTCACTTCTGGCTTCCGACCACATCCTCTGAGATTTTTCACAGTGTGGAATGTCTTGTATTTTTAACAATACTTTACACTGTAGCCACTGTAACTTCCAAACATTTATATAAGTACTTATAGCCCTTTCCTGACTTGTGAGCAGCCACAATGCACAGCAGCAGGTCCTCAGTGAGCTCCTTTGTCTTAGCCATGACTGGAAATGAATGTGCATGTGGTTGTGTATGTAAAATACATGAAAGCAGGTTACTGCTGTGAGCTCGGCTTTTTTTCCCCTTTTTTGCTGTTTCTGGCCGTGTATTTAAGGAGTAGTTAAACTCAAATCCTAGGGAGTGGGCAACGTTACAGTCTCACATCTCTAAGATCACTGGTTTGATCCTGACCTTCAGGTCTGTGTGGAATGTCACATGTTCTCACCATGTTCTCCAGGGTTTCCCCTGGGTTCTCGTGTTTCCCCCGATTGTCCACAAACATATAAAGAAGTGGATTGTCTGTGCTGGATTGCCCATGGGTAGAAGTGTGTGGAATGTGTGCGTGTGTGTGTTCTGTGATGGACTGCAGCCCCATTGGGGGTGACTGAAGTGCAGCGCTCCCAGAACAGGCTTCTGAACATCACTGAGGGCTGTGCTACATTTTAGAAAAAAAATGTAAAAAAATTTTTTTTTAAAAAGTGTTGGAAAAGCTTCTTAAGAATTTAAGATATATAAATAATAAGAGGTTAACCATGGCTCTGTCGGCGTGTGCGGATCCTGACGCCCGTGTGTTACCATTACCTGTGAATAGAGCGTGTGGACAACTCACTGCTGCTCCTCATGCTGGTACGATGTTTCGGCAGATATATTCAGCTTTATTTTCATGCAGAATGGTGCACAAAACCATTTTGCTCTTACTGTGCGTGCGTGGATAGACCAGCATTTTCGTCCCATTGGCTGGGACGACACTGACCTCATGAATGTCCTTCTTGGTACAGGTTTTACGCTGGATGCACTTCCTGATGCAAACCTCCCATTTTACCGGGCTTGGGACCGGTACTGAATCCAGTGGCTAGGGTTTGGGCAGTGGCTGGGAATCGAACCCAGGCCTTTTGCATGGCAGGTGAAACACCTACCACTGAGCCACCAGTGCCTCACATTACTGTATATACTTTATATAAACACTTGAATAAGCCATCCCAAAGGGATCTGTCATACTGTAAATTAGAATCCCCCAAATTCCTCTCCTAGCCCGAGAGGCGCCATCCTGACAACCTTATCTTGTCTATGACACAAAGCAGTGGGAAGCTTATCTCAATCATGGAAAGGAAGTCCGCTGTGCCTGGAGCCACGGCAGCATCAGGTGGCTAGTGTTCACTTAAACTGATAATTTAACTATCTAAAACTTTATAAAAACTAACTATACCTGATAGTCTATTCGTTTTTAACCTATAAAAATAAAAAATATCAGATACTGCTGATATATTTATAATTACAGTATTTTATTAATTCCTTCTATTTGTTGTCTAAACTTATTTCTATGTGCATTTGTCATTAAAATAATATTTGGCATTCATAATTCTTGATTCTTAGTCATTTACATTTTATGGTCAGAAACAAAAAGGACTCAAAATGCTATACGTGTCCTGGCTGATTTATCTAAACCGAGGAATTCAGCGGATCTGTCACTCATAGCGCGGAGTGAAAGCCGGGTCCGAGGGACTCAGTGTGTTCATGAGACCCAGGATTCGGTGGATACTCGGGATTCGGTGAGCGCCCTCTAGTGGAGGGACCATAGGAAAATGCAGTCAGAATCCCTACTGATTCAAGTGACTCAAAGCTCTCGACAGACCCGGATCCGTTTAGTGAGTGATTCAGAAGGAGTCGGATCGGATCCGTTAATTGATCCGAGTTTCTCATCTCTACTCAGTGATACGCGGAAACACACCGGCCTCACGTATATAACGTTAACTGTCTCAAATACCTATAGGCTACCAGAAACATATTTTATAAACAAAAAATGTACAAAACTCACCAAAATAATAAAGAGTCCACAAAACGGCCAACTTCACCCTTTTAGTGCAGTTAGATCCCGACAGGGGGGAGGGGCGTTATAAGTCACGTGATTCCATCTCAGTGAAGGTAAATTGCTAGGTCAACTTGATTTTTTAAAACTTTATTCAGTTTGTGTCTCCAAAGTTTTCAAGGACACAATGTTACCTGTTGTCTCAACAAATACCACTGTAAAAAGTTGGGCCAACAATACAGTATTAATTAATTCAACATTTATCTCGGTGAATTTACAGTGCACAGGGTACATTGTTTATCTCAATAGAATCTTCATTTATTTTGATTTAATTTTATATATAAAAAATTCTTCAATAGCTTCTAGGTCATGTGACCCTGTGACCCCAAAGTAGCACCAAAATAATCTATGTGGACATTCTCACAAAGCACACCTCTCTGTACTCCAAGATATGTCTTAATTCATCTTTATTTACATTTTTATTTAAAATAAATCACTATTTCTTCAATATCTTTCAGGTCATGTGACCATGTGACCCCAAACTAGTCCCAAAATAATTTACGTGTTCATCCCAACAAGGTACACCTCTTGGGAACCCAAAATATGTCTTCATTGATTTTTATTTATTTGTTTATTTCCTTTACTTTTAAAAAGCCATATTGCTATTATTCCTTACAGATTTACAGTAATTAAACAAGTAATTTTCCTCAAGATTAAACAGATTTTTTGTGTTATTATTCAATAGTTTTCTTAAAGACACAAGCAGCACCATATTTTCCTTCTGGCTGTTTGAAGCTGCAAAGTGTCTATTCCAGCACACTGTGCATGCATCCATCTATTACATACATCACAATGTATTTACAGAGAGAGAGAGAGAGAGAGAGAGAGTCAGCCAAAAATTTATATACATTTCATGAAAAGAAAAAGAGTATAATTTGTACTATATTTATACAATATTAATAATATTATCATATATATCAATATGTAATGTACAGTAATATTTTTTTCTTTTCCTGAAGTGGGTATGATTTTTTTAGACTGACTCAAAAACACTGTACTGTATATGTCTATTTTTTCTACCTAATTTAATCACTGCCTTACTAACAGCAACAACCCACCAAGTTTGTAATGGGAGGGCCATGCAGATTATTTTGGTACTAGTTTGGGGTCACAAGGTCACATAACCTAGATGCTTTTGAAAAAATAGTAACTTTAAAATTAAAATGTAAATCAAAATCAATGAAGAACCATCTTGAACTACAAAGAGGTGTAGTTTGTGGGCATCTCTGAGGAAATAAGTTTTGTACTAGTTTGGGGTCACAAGGTCACATTACCTAAATTTTATTAAAATACCTTACTGTCACAGATGACTCCATTCCACCAAGGTTCCAAGTGATTTGTCTCTGGGACAGTCCAATCTCAGACTGATTAACAAATCTAGTCATGCTTAAAGACGGGTCTATTGCAATTTGTAAAAAAAAAGAAAAGAAATTGTAGGCTTAGTAATGGTTACATCTTTTGGTACTTTATTTAGTCCTAAAGCTGTGGGTGTGTATTTACTGCTTCTATGACTGTAATACTCTGTTCCTTTTCTTTGTGGTAGGAGACTAATGATTTATAATCTCACTATATAGGTTTATAAACATTCACAGGAAAATTTCCTGTGGGAATTCCTTAAAGCTACCATAAATAATTTCAAATAGATTTATTTCATCTGTGTGAAAATATCTATTTTAATACTGTCTATTATTAATAAAAAGTCACGTATACTTCGAGTTTTTATATTTACGTTTTTTGCATTTTCACCCCATCTCAGATTTCTTGCTACAGAAAAACCAAACCCCAAAGGATACATTTCCAAATCCTACCTAAGTGTAAAAAAATATTATTAATTAATTGATTGATTTTTGACTACACTGACTACAAAATTATAATTTTTTTTTTTTTTTACATTTTTATTAATACATCAAGAGTTAAGAATAATTAATACAATTAACAATATTAATACATCAGGGTATCAATAATTTCTAATAACATCAATAATAAAATAAAATAATAAAAATCATCTTCAAATTCATCATATTTTAAATTAATATTAATGCAGTGGCCTAAGTAAAACATATTGATATTTATTAAAATATATTGATAGAAATTGATTTATATATATATTTTTTGTACAATAATACAATATGCTTTAAAAAATATTCAATATTCTTATAAACAGATTAAGTTTAAAAAAGTATTATTTTATTATTTATTGATTGCAGTTAAGTGCATATACAATAAACCAATGTAGCATTAAACAATAGTTATAAAAATGTTTCCAAAATGTGTCCAAATGAAATCTAATATAAGGTTTTAGAATCTATACATGATTGTTGTAAAGTAAATAAGAGTGCAGACAACCTTTTAGCAAAATATGACTTCAGATAAGGTCCATTGCTGTAATCCCACAAGCATAGGAGAATAACAAAATATTAGAGAAGTGTAGAATTTGTTATCAAACTTTTTGTTCCTTATTAGAAGCGTATCAGAACAACATCATCTGTACGAGTACGAGATCTTTGCTAAATGACATCACTACATTGTGATAGTGCGGTTTATCGAATGTTAAACTGTTAAATCTCACATGCACACAGTCTGAGAGTTTGCTGTTAGGTGTTGTATTTGATCATATTATGTGAATGAATAAACTCAACCCTACTGTAAGCACAGATGTATAGACGTGTATACTAAATATTTAGGTACGTATCAGAATCATAGATAAGATCAGACATCAAGAGGCTCGTATCAAAAAGCCGACTGGAGCTGATATTCATCTTTTGTTTCATATTGCACCATTGTAAGTTTATCATCTAAAGTAAAAAATATATATATGTACTGTATCAACAAATCTCCTGGAGCTGTTTTTTTTTTCTTTTTGTCCTTTTTTGTAATGAAATATCAACTACTTTTTTCCCCAGAAAGTTTTGTGCGTGACTTCAGTCAAAACTCATTTTCTTAACCATGCAAGACTCTTATCAGCTCAGCTATCGCTGTGGTTTTGGACAAACCTGAGCACATGAAATGCTTTGTGAAGGTTTTAGGGTGTTCGTTCCTCTTTCTGAGAGTATATATAGTGAGCGTTCATAGTGAGCCAAAACAGAACACAGTGCAGAACTACTACAACCTGAAGACCAGACTGAAGAGGGACGTGAACATGGCCTTCCCCAGGACCCTGCTGGTTTTATTCCTTCCACTTCTCAGCATTGGTAAGCTTTTCGTCTCGTTACCTGTTTCTCTACGAAACCTTTTTTTTTTTGTAAAAAAAAAAAAAAAGTCTAATTCATGTTGCAAGAACTTAACAATTTAGCATTTTAGAATAATAATAAAACTTTTTCAGATTTATTTATTTTCATGTGAAATCTAAGTTGGCCAAAGTTTCATCTGAATCACGGTTAAGATCACGGAAAGATTTCAATAAAATAAAAAAGTTACGGACACTACATCAAAAGGCATGAAATTGTATTTGGCAAATGTGTTTCTTTTCATTTGATAAAAATATAAATTTGTATGAATATTTACAAAAACCGAAGCATGGATCGGGAGATAAGAAGCATTAAATATTATGAAAAATGCTGTTATATGATCCTATCCGAAAATTCACTTTTCCTCCTACACTAGGTGAGACACCTTTTAGTACTAATACCATGTTTTTCTTGAAACATTAGCACTTTATTCTTTATTTATTAAACCTAAAGTACTTGATCAGTGGGTTATCAGTGTTGTTTTACATTGTGAACAGAACATTGTGTGTTTTTTTTATTTGCACATTAGTACTTTTTTATTTGCAAATCTTTTACCTGCCTAAATTTTTTTACCTACCTTTACATACCTTCCTAAAGATGTGCATAGGAAATTATTTGTGACTTTTCTTACGTTACACACAAAAAAACCAGCACAAAATAGTGTAACAGAGTGCGTACTTTTATTCCGAACATTTAACTCTCATCTTTTGAACAGAACATTGAGATCCGTAACTTTGTCCTGGTAAGATAAATTCCTGATGTGACACCGGTCCATCCTAGGGGACCATTCACACACTCATTCATACTTACAGGCTAGTCACAGGTTAAGCCACCTCACCCACCAGAGTGTTTTTAGAGAACGGATCAGAAACCAACACGAACACTCAGACATGCAGAACTTCACAGACTATCTGAAGCTCAGGATCAGACCATGAACTCTGGAGCTGTGATATGGTAACGCTATCCACTGGTCCCGTGTTGTAGCTCATAATACAGAGTTATGTGAGATAAATCAGCTTTTATTTCTTCTTCTTTTCCAGCCACAGCGAGGATGCTCAGTCCAGAAGAAGCGGTTCTGACGGAGAGTAATGATGTTAAGGTGATGCAGGTTTACCCAAGAACTCACATGCTTACACATTACAGACATTCATTCTCTGGGTTTAATGAAGGATAATTGGCAAGGGCAGAAATTGTCTATGTTATAGTACTTTATTGGGGGAAAAACCCTTGTAGCTGTTCCGGGTGATGCTCTTTAAAGCTGAGTGTGATAATGTAAGCATGATGTTAAACTAGTATACTGTAGTATAGTATACTGCTGCGTTCAATTTATAGTCCTGACAACCAACCAGAAAACAACATAAAAAATAAAAATACTATTCAGGATCTTAGGATGGTTTACTCAGGTTTGAGTCTAACAAGTGACCTCAACTCAACTCAACATGGACACGCACAGCATAATCAGTAACCAGAGTGGCACCTCTTATGATGAAATGATTAATACTGTATATACAAGCATTTGAGTAAATAAATCAGATACAGACGTGTAGATTTAACAAGCGAATAGCACAGATTATGTTTCTCCTACAGTTAGAGAGAGCACTCAGAGGTTTGTGGTGCCAAATTCCCATAAATACATGCACACACACAGTTGCTCAATTGCACTGAGGTATAAAATGAGGTCCTACTTCCCAATTCCAAGGTAAATCAATAGTAGCAAACTGATCAGCCATAACCTTAAAAAACATAAAAAATGAAACGTTAGTGGCTTCATCCTTGAGTGCCTTATCCACGGATCAGATTTGTGTGTCCATCACATGCCATGGATGCTTGATCGGATTGAGATCTAGAGAGTTTGTATGCTGGATCAACAACTTTGAGGTCAACCTCGCTTGCCTGCTAAGCATCATATGCAGCAGGCTGTGGTGTACTGGGTGTTCTGTTACCTTTCCATCATAGCCAGCATTAACATTTTTTTAAATCAATTTGTTCTACTTTGGCTTTTCTGTGGAATCAGACCAGACAGGCTGGTTTTTGGTCTCCATATGCATAAAACAAGAGCCTCCATGATCCTGTCACCAGTTTACTTGAATGATCATCAGTGTCATTCAGTGCACTTGGTGGTGCTGTTGGTGTTATAACGGATCTGTCTATAAACATTCCATACTTACATTACATTATCAGTGTCAGTTCCTTCATTACAGACCGGACTGAGAATAAGCCTGACCTGGTCACAGTAACAATCTGCACTTGCTTTTGTTCAGCTTACGGTTTTATTGAGGCTGTTACAGCTTTCAGATCCTCCACATCCTCACACCTGCACCTAAAATACACCAACATAAACACTTTTATCAGGACGTACACTAACCTCACTTCTGTTTTAGCCTTACAGGCACTATAGATTTTCTTAGATTAGGAAAAAAATAAGAAATAATTGAAAACAGTGTTACAACAATGAGTTGTAGAATTATTTTCAATGAAAATGGAGTTTCACCCAAGCGATCAGCATCGGTCTAGTGAATAATTATTTTTATTTATTGAGTAAAAAATAGACAAAAATCATGAGCTTAATAAAACTATTCAATTAATTGATCTCTGTGATTAATATGATGATCCACTTTAGGATGAAGTTTGCCAAGACTGTATCCACATCATGGAGACCCTGAAACACTTACTGTTGGAGGAAGACTTCCAGGTAGGAACAGATACTCAATGTCGCTATTAAAGTGATGTTTTAAAGTTTAGAATATCTTTTTTTAATTCAGTGCAAGAAATGGAACACATTTAAATCCTTAGGAGTTTTTATTTTAGGTTGAAGAATGTATTTTAGTCAGCTAAACTCCCAACTAGTCCTAAAACAGTGAGTGTTTCCAAATGACTCTTAAACGCACTTTGACCATCGTTCCATTGTTCTCCTTTGTCTAAATGTGGCTATTGATTTATACACATGTATGTTACTTTCTTTTTCTTATTATTATTATTACTTTGATAGATATTTTATTAAAGATATTTTCTACTGATGTTGGCACACATCCTCGGTTAAAACCAGAAGCATTTAAATTTATATATTTAAAATTTACTACATTACAAAAATGATAGCAGTGATTACCTGTACAGTGTCAAAGATTCACTGACAAAGATTCAAATGATTTGACTCTTTTAAGTGAATATCATATACTTCATCTCAAAAGCAAGATATAATAATATAATATTATATGCACAATAATGTAAAAAGAAAATAAGACAAACTATAATGCATTTACATATATAAAATATATAAGTATACAGTACATATAAACAAGCTTTTATACTTCCACATAATGATTTTGATCAGACACGAGTAATAATTTCCAGTTTCTGGGACAAACTTCTGCTCATATTCATTGTCTATGCAAATATAGAATTATTGACTTATTAATACTTGTATGCATGAAAAGACTATAGCACAGTTTTTTGTTTGTTTGTTACTAAACCTTATTTCAGCGTTTGTTAAATGTAATCATGTGCCTGAGAATGTAACCTCTTACTAACATCTATAAACACTATTTCACTTTCATTCCGCAGATTCAGGTTCAGGTGAGAATGATATTTTATTTATAAAACAAAAAAAGAGACAAAACTGATCTGAGTAGGCATGTGCCGATATACAGTACAGTTTTAATACATCATGATATTTATCAGCCATGATATTGTGATGAATATCCATTATCCAATGTTCAAATGAAAGAAAGGAGACTTACGTTGGTACAGTAGAGACGTCTTTCAAATTCCTTACTTTGAGGAATGCATAGGAAAGCAGAATTGTACAGATTCATCATAACATATTTTTTCACAATTTTATCAAACCAGACTCCTTAACATGTTGCGCAATGCAGTCGAGGACAGAAACATATCTACTGTATATCTATGACAGAAGTGAAGTGATGAATGATTGATATTGGCACATGCCTATGTTTGTGGTATAAAGACTGTGTACATGATTGTGGCTCCTTTCTCCTTCATGTTTGCTTGCATGACTGTAGCGAGGTTAAGAAGAGTTCATGAACAAGAAAATAAAGGAAAAGACTAATAATTAAAAGATAGAGGAAATTCAGCTGAGAAGCTTTGACCTGGCATTCCTTGTCTCTTTCTCTCTTTGATACACAACAAAGCAATACATTGAAATGAGTACAATAAGCACTAAGAGAAATGTGTGTTCTCAATAGAACTTTGTCAATATTTAAACCATCACTTTGAAACATGTGTTTTGATGTATGTTTTTGATCAGACGATGCTGAAGAGCGCTCTGCAGGAGGTATGTGACTCGCTGCCCGAGCAGATTAAGCAGCCATGCCGCAGCGAAGTCGACAAAAACCTTCGTCTCGTCCTCAACTTCCTTACCGCACTCATGGTGAGCCAGTCACAAAGAATCAGTGAATTCAGTCAGTGCCAGTTTCTGACATTCTTAAAAACATCAATATACTGATCCTGTCACCATAACTTTATTTCAACCTGGTATTGAAGAAATTGTAGTAGAACCTGGCAGAACAATCGATCCTCTCTTGAAAGATTCAGCACTGATCCATTAAACATCAGAGGTGGAAAGAGTAATAAAATTTTGTACTCAATTAAAAGTACTGTTACTTCAGTGACGTTTTACTGAAGTAGAAGTAAAGTTACCATTAAAAATAACCTACTCAAGTAAAAGGTACTTCATAAAAAATTTACTAAAAGTTTTTTACTAAAAGCAGGGTTGAGGTGGGGGATTCTAGTGTAGTTCAAAAAAGACAAGCGCATATGAATCTCAAACTAGTTGCATAATGAAGCTGTTGTCTTTCTTATGCTTGAAAATCAAAGTGGTCTCTTAAATTTGGCGTACCGTCCCAGTCTAGAGTCGGCCGAACAGCAAAAGACTGGTTCAGGGTTCTATTGTAAACTGTTTGGAAATCGTGGTATATGGCAGAAAGAACTAGATCCACTCATTAACTGATGAAATAATGAGGTTTGTATTGCTTTACAAAAATATCCATAAAAAATTATACACGCACAGTAATAAACAAAAGGGTATCTGTATTTTAGTAGCTAGATTTCTTGCAAAAAAAATACTAAATAAAAATACAGGTACCTTCCCTGACTCCCTAAACCAAAAACAGTGAATAAATCCCCTCTTCACAAAATAAATGGCAGCCACGCCCCTACTACTGGTGAGTGCACAAACATACAGTGAAATTATCTACAAATATATACAAAGAGCAACCAAAGCAATAATCAGAGTCAATGGGAGGCAAAAAAAATCAAACGCCAAAATCTCAATCTCTTTCCTCTTTCCCGCGTCTCTCTCCGGTTTATATATAGTCGCGCTGATTGATGACGTCACTCTCAGGGCGGAAGCGCCCGTGTGGAAGGTCAGGTAGATGCCGATGTGGGGACAGTCAGAAAACCTGGAGTGGAGTCTGGAGCGGCGCGCGACCAGGACACGAGACACACACGCGAGCGCAACGAAGCATTTATACCAGGGCTGTCCAAAACCAGTCCTGGAGGGCGAGTGACCAGCACAGTCTGTAATTCACCAACATTTAAACACACCCACTGAACCTAGTAATTAACAGATTAGTTAAATCAGCTGTGTTTGAGAAGAAGAATCACCAAACTGTGTTGGACACTGGCCCTCCAGGACTGGATTTGGACACCCCTGATTTATACAAAGCACAATAGCAATATTTTTTATTATTTTTCATTTTCAGTCTTTTTTTTTTTACTCAGTAGTGAATGTGATTTAAAATGTAGCGAAGTACATTATACTTCAAACAAAACATACTTAAGTAAAAATAAAATTACAGATTTTATAAACTACTTTAAAAAAATAGAAGTACACACACAAAAAAAAAAACTACTCAATTACAGTAACGCGAGTAAATGTCATTTGTTACTTTCCACCTCTGAACATCATGAGCCCTATTTGGTCTGGATTAGTTTCCCATGTGGATGTGTTTGGGCAGATACAGGCTGTCTGAGCGACAGAAGCCAAATATTAACATTTAAAAATAGACCATTTCTGTCAGTCACCCACTGGGGCACTGTTTTGTTTGTTTGTTTTGTTTTTTTAATCACATGTAGGTCAACCCTATAGGCCACTGCATTATATATTCTTCACTGGAATAGCACCCAAGTGGGCACTTTATCGCAATCTATTTATTATAGGAGTGTGGATTGCTGGTCTGCTGTAGCGAACCCTCGATGGGAGCAACCAAAAGTCTAACAAATTACTGAGGAAAATGTGAACATTTGAATTCTGAGTACCAAATATTTTGCATGAAATAATTTGTAAAAGGTTTAAATGCAATTGGTTTCAATCATATAGAAATATTTGCTAATTAAAATGAAATCAAATTGTAATGTTCCTAAATATTCCAGTCTCTAACACAAATAAAAAATATAATGACAAAGGCGGTGTTTCTATTTTCTCTGTGTTTCCGCAGAACCCTGGACAGGTGTGCGCTTACTTTAACCTGTGTGATGGAGAGATCAAGCAGCAGATGGAGGACATTTTGATGAATTACATCCAGAATACCATCACAGCCTCTCCTGTCATGGTAAACACACCAGACACATGGACTGAACTAACAGAATATGTTCTCATTCCACAAGTCTAGACTATTTATGCACCTCGGAAGTTAACTGTGCAAACAAGATGAACTACATTGTGTAACTGTACTGCTACAAAGTTAGTTGCATAATAGATCTAATAAAAAATAGCAGCTCAGCGTATGCTTGTAAAACTAGACCGGTGTAACAGGTTTATTATGGATGCTCTGTTAATATTTGATATCTGGCGACATCTAGTGGTGAAACTATGGAATGTCATTATAAACTAGTTGCAGATGTTTGATACTTATAATGCACTCTGCATTGACAATGTTATTTCATGTTTCCTCTAAACAAGTGGAACTTTGTGTATTTATGTGTATGTTCTCATTCCTAAATGTTGTTTAGCACATGAAAATGATCAAGAACAGAAATTTCAGGCAGAAACCTATTTGACATACTTGCTTTGTTGGTGTGTTAATGATCATGTTCCTTTTATTGTGCACGCACACACACATCATAGATGGAAGCTTCGTTTCCATGCAATGCATGCACATACACTTTGAACGTGCTGGACTGTAACAGACGTTCACCAGTTCCAGCTAAGTGACGCACACACACACACACACACACACACACACACACACACACACACACACACACAGAAACATATCACATTAAGTGAACAATTTGTGAGACACTAAAAATTATGTGAAAACTAATTAGTTATGTGTACAAATCTCTTATAGAAGTAAATTATCATCTGTAACAAAATCTTATTTGAAAATAAATGAATCACTTAGAGGGGAAAAAATCAGGGATTAATATAAATGATTCATGGGGAATAGATATGAAAGAACTGACACAACATTAAATAAATGAATTATGTGGAAATATCTTTCACATTAATTGGAAGAAATCAAACAAAAGTCGAACAATCTCTATGACTATTTAGACTTTCACTTTCAGATTATTTGTTGTGTGAGTAAAGTGTGTGTTGTGTTCGTGCCAGAGTGCCGTGATCGGTGTGTTGGATCAAGTGTGCTCCATCCTCCCCATCCTCATAAGCAGTCAGTGCTCACGGATGGTCCAGAGATCAGTGAAGAAGCTGTTCGAGGATCTCCTGAACGCAGCATCGCCCAACTCCATCTGCTCTGTGCTGCGGCTCTGTCAGAGCTCGCCTCCATCCAGTAACACGCCTTCTTCTTCTCCTTCTTCCATCTGTATCTCTCTTTATTCCTCTTCAGTCTCATCTGTCTGTTTCTATTTTACACCATGTCTCATGTTTTTTGACCTGCATCTCTCTCTCACTCTCTCTCTCTCCTTCCTCTCAGTGATATCTCCTCTCTCAGACTGTGACTCATGTCTGACTCTGGTCGTCCTGACTCGTCTCCGTTTGGGTTCGAACGCCACGCAGCCTCAAGTCACCTCCTTCCTGCGCTCGGTGTGCCAGTCACACCCTGGCATCCTGCCCAAGGTTAAAGACCTCTGACCTCTACACTCAGAGTTCAATCACACAGTCTTGAATTCAAACTTTTGTGCTTAGTGTTCACTATTTAAATAACCAAATCTGATTTTTAAATCTGCATGTTTTTAGTTGATATTTTAATCATTTTGGTTGCTATACCAGCAGTGTATACATTTAGTAGGATTGTGAGGTAAAGTAAAGGTTAGATCCATGGTGTAACAATCTGAACCCTTAAACTTGGGCTAAATCCCAAATGTATTCTAAACATTATATTGTGAATATTTATTACACAGCATACACACAATATGGACAAAATGACATTGTATTCAAATACATACACTTCAATATGGGTTGACCCAGCTTTTGCAGCTATCACACTTTCCATTCTTTTTGGAAGGCCGTCTACAAGAGCATTTCTAAGGGAATTAGTGTCCTTTCATTCTGTAGAAAATGTTTGAGGTCAGGCACTGATGTTGGACGAGAAGGTTCTCAGTTCCAGTTCATCCCAGAGGTGCTCGAAGGGGTTGAGGTCAGGGTTCTGTGCAAATTCATCAAACCATGTCCTTATAGTCCTTGCTTTGTGAAGTTGGTATGCATTTGCAATAAACCAGAACATTAAAGTCATTAGAAAGGCAAGAGCAACCAAAAATAATTCTGAACACGTTTGCTATTGTTGTCACTACAATATGCCGATGTCCTGCCCTGACCAAGCTTCATGCTGCATTTGCCTAGCAAACATGTGTCAGACGCTCTTCTCCATTTTTATCTCATTATACCTCTGAGCATTTGAGGGTTAAGTCAAGACTCAAAGTTCCAACAGTGGTGGGGCTTGAACCTAGGATCCGCTCATCAGTAGCCCGAAGCCTTAACTACTGAGTCACTGAGCCACTGATATCTATGAGCACATATATGTAGATGAGGGGAGATAAATCCCTGTAACTCTGCATTAACATCAGTTTAAAAAGATGTGTTTTGGCTTCACAAGTCTCATATGAAGCTTGTCTTAGCCTTCACTCTAACGTACATATAGTTAAGCCTGATTCTGATTAGGTGACCAAATTGGGACAAGAAAAATGTGGATAAACTGACTGAATCAACTGGTTGAACTGGGTCGCACCTTGTCATGTACAGTAGGAACTCTCCTTTATACATAAAGAGAGATTTTTGGGAAGACTTGGAGTTAAATGAACACCTCCGATCACTTTTGTCAAACTTTCCTCTTGTGAGTTTGTTCTTTTCTTGTCTGCAGTGTGAGAGTTTTACTCAGCGCCATGGTGAGCAGCTCCAGTGGATTCTGGGAAACGAGGCAGTGGCTCTGGATGTGTGTGAGGTACAGACATACTGTATACAAAGACTTCTGTAATACCTTTTTCAGCCACCAGAGGGCACAAGTACTACTAGTACTACTGCACCATCCATCCATCTACGAACCTTTGTAGTCCAACTGGGGATCGTGGAGGCCGGTGGTGATTACTTATTATTTATTCCCATATTCACACCCTCATTCACACACTATGGGCAATTTAGGAACACCAATTAGCCTAATCTCCATGTCTTTGGACTGTGGGAGGAAACCCACCAAGCACAGGAAGAACATGTGAACTCCATACACACAGACACCGAGGTGGGAATCGAACCCAGACCCTTGAGGTGCAAGGCGACACTGCTAACCACTAAGCCACCCTGCAGCCACTACTATTATTATTTATTTCATTCATTCCTTAAGTGTTCACACTGAGTCAGAGCAGTAAGAGTGTCTGATCCCTTCCTGTACCTGATGTGTTTAGAGAGCCGATCTGTGTACGGGGACTAAGAGGACGGAGCAGGGAGACGCCGGTGACCTCTGCACACTGGGGCCCAAATACAGCTGCCGAGATCTGCAAACCGCTCACACATGTGGGGTGAGTTGTTTATGAGTGTGAGTGTGTGTGACAGAAAGAGAACGTGACCGTGTGGGATTTAAGTAAGAGAGTGAAACAAGTAAATTACAGTAAGAGTTTTTAAATCTCACACTGTGAAAAGAGTTGAATAAGGAGATTTATATTACTTTAGAATTCTAAGCTCATTTAATTATGAATTATTATCATAATTTATTATTAATTACTGTATTAATTTCATTATTGAATCCAACTTTAACTTTAAAGGTCCAGTTTTTCTTGTTTAATAATGTACATAGCCTTATGCTCACCATGTAATTCCAGCAACATTGCAGAAAACTATCATTCCCAATAGGTTTACATTTTTTGTGGTAATTTTTTGTCACAAAATTAGCTTTACACCCAGACGTTCCTGCGTCTATTGAGGTTACGGAAAGTACCTGCTTTAAAATCTACTTTAAGTACAAAAGTACAAGTACTCCACACAGAAACTGATTTTTCTGCATATCTATCTGACTGACTTACTTATAAACTTATAATCTCTAGTAGAGATCAATAGCAACAAGATTTAACATTAATTAACTAACAGCGAGCAGCATTGTTAGCCTCCTTCATTACTTTGCTAGCGTAAACTAGCTAGTTGCTACATCATACTGAATTATTAAAGAGCAGACTGGGTTACTGATACTTTCCAATCAGTAACGCAGAGCCTTAACACACTGAGGCGGCACCGTCCCACACATGGAGCTCTTGTGGAAGTGGAATTCGAACCCACACCTCAGAGAGAGGCTGCGACCTGAACGCAGCACCTTAGACCTCTCAGACAGAGGAATGCAGTTTTTTCACATAATTATAGAATTGACTTGTGGTGTGGAATTTGCTTGGCTTGGAATTTTAAAAAACCTGGAGGCGATAATTACAGGTCTTGTTTCAGACAGATCTTTGCAGGTTTCTACACACACCTTTGTTTTGATGTTTGTGAGCAACCTTGAGGTGACTCGCTTCGTTTGACAGAGTCACTGACATTTGCATTGAGAAGGTTAATGCTGTTACGTTGAGTTCCTTTTTTAGCTCTAAACTACACCTCGAACATAATAATCAGTGTAAACAAATAGCAGGCTAATGCTGGGTAACGGCATTTCTACCATCCACGGTCGTGACTCTTTACCCGGTTCCTCATACAGTACTGAAGTATATGAATGAGTCTGACTGATCTCTCTATGACAGAATGTATTAAAATAACATGGTTATTTTTCAGTAACAGTGTTTGTATGATAATTTTCTTCCAGGTCGTCTCTTTCTGCCAGACCAACGTGTGGAAGTAGACGTGAGTTCAAATTCAGTTCCTCAGTGTTATATAGACTTTGGTACAATAAAGAGAAGTCTGAAATAGATGCAGTGCTGCAAGCAGTATGCTGTACCAATGTGATCACGGTTCATATAGCTACTGTGGCGTAGGAAAATTATAATAATCGACAAGGTACCCTGTACCCAGTTAATAATTCTTTTGAAAACAGAAAAAAGATTCATAAAGGGTTACTCCTCTTATAACACAGAACTTTTCCAATGCTAATGACTGATTATGTTTTTAAAACATTTTAAAATTGATTTTTGAATATTTTGATAAACAAAAACATCAAAGAACAAACAAACAAACCCAAAATGCTGAAAAGCATATTGAAAAATCAAAAGCTATTAAACAAATACATACTGTACTACGTATACATCTCTTACTGCAAATAATAATAATAATAATAATAATAATAGTCCTGAAACAAGTAATCAAAATTTGAGTCTCCAGTCTCCAGGTTTCCAAAGTCTCTAGAATTTGTCTGATTTATGTTTTAGATCGTACGATACATTTAATGTTTCATGAAAACACTTTCTTCCTTCAGTTCCTGTAACCATGTCATATAATTTATTTCTTTATTTTTCCCTCTATTGAACTGAATGAAATGACCAAATCTGATTAAGTTTTAGCTGCCTTATATAATTTTTGGTTGCTATAGTAACGATGCAAACATTTAGTAGGTGGTGAAAAAGCACCAATCTGGAGACTCTTCCAAAAATGATAAATAAACATCTCCTTCCAAAGAAAGGTCACCATATTATCTTGTGAAAATCAGTTTTCTGTGGAGCGTCCAGAGTGAAGTTCACATGGTCCAAACACATCAAAATGAGTGTGTGGTTTTAAATACGACCAGAACAGCTTTCATAGCTAATTATAGAAAAGTAATCCAAACTCCTGATCAATCAGAATAAAGAAATCTATAGTGGCATTGTGGTATAACTTTATTTACTCATACAGCACGTAGATGCGCTTCCTTCTGATTATTAGTATAATATCTCACACAGACACCTTTCTAATCCGTATATTGTGTAATGAATACATTTTGACCTTTTATCTTTTTTAACAGCTCTGTACGCCGTTGGATTCCAGCTTCTCAGCATGACATCAGCAACACTGAGCCTGAACAGGCGATCCAAAATGAATTAACAGAAATGTTTGTGTTTGCGTTTCTAATCTGGGCTACAAGGTGAACCTGAGCTCTGACCTGCTGTTGTTTAAACTAGTATGTTAAAGCAATAAAATATCATAAAAATCTACCACTGAGCATGTTTATTCTGACCCCTTACAGTATTATAAACTTCATCGCATGGTGTGTTTTTGCTTTCAATTAAGTTTTACAACCTTTCACAAGCTTTCCTAAAAGTCAGGTTAAAGTTCCTACACATGACGCAGTGACGTGTTCATGAACAAGCTGAGTCACCGCTGTTATAGTGTATTCACTTCCTTATCTAGATCTAGGTTAAATCTATTAAATCTAGTAATATCATGGGCAGCAAACCAGTTAGTGGTAGTTTTGGCACTGTGAACAGATGTTAACTGCTACTAGATAAAGAAAAGTTTCACAGCAGACAGCTGCTTCATTCCATCAAAAGCACCAAAATATCCCTCTTATATAGATCCGTCCTCAAACCCTTGACAAAGTCACTCCAAATTGATGTTATGTGCATCCCAGTTACATAAACCTGTGCATGCTAGATTTCACAATTCACAATGCATTGAAGAACCAAAAACTTGGGGATATATGCAAAGCTTCTTTGCAACAATGATCACTGTTAAAATCGCTATACAAATTAAATTTAATAGAATTATATTTATACTGTATACCTCCTTATTTATAATGTATATACATACAGTATATAGACCTCAGCAGTCAAACTGTGTCGAGATTGAAAGAGATTGAAATTCTTTCTTCTGAGGTGACTTTAAAAATGAAATTTAACTATAAAAATTTCCAGCTCTCCTAAATATGACTATGAAATGGTCAATTTCAGCTTTATTTATGACTCCCACTTTCATTCTTCACTCTCTACTATTATATACAGTGGTGAGTGATTTTAGACCCTTTCGAGTTTTTCACATTTTCTTATGCTTCACAATCATATTAAAATGGATTTAAATGGATTTCATAATTCTATACATAATAACTACATACACACACTGGAGAAGGTTTTTATTCAGGATAGCTCTCTGCATGCTTTTTCCCCTCCATACTAAGATATGTCTTAGAGTCTGGTGCAAATCTGTGACAAATATCTGCCTGACTACTGCAGCGTGGGCCTGGTGAGAGAGTGAGAGAGAGAGAGAGAGAGAGAGAGAGAGAACACACAAACACAAAGCACAAAAGGCAGCGGTGATGCACAGCGCCTAATTTCTCGATTTCCAATAGTTCAATCTTTTTGTCATCAGACAAAAATTTTTTTTTTTACTCCAGAAGGTTGTCACGTGCCTTTAAAAGAGGAATGCCGTCTGTCTGGACGCTCTACTAAAGAGGCCTGATTGGTGAGTGCTGCGATGATGGATGTCCTTCTGGAAGGCTCTGCCGTCTCCAAAAGCGAACTTGGGATCTCATTTATAGTGACCCACGGGTTCATGGTTAACTTCCTGAACAAATTTCTCAGTTTGGCTAGGTACCAGTTCTGGGAAGACTGATGGTTGTGTCAAACGTCTTCCATTTGAGAATGATGAAGGCTACAGTGTGCACTTGGGCACTTTCAAAATCTTTCCTCAGATCTGTGTCTTGACACAATCTTGTCTCACAGGTCTATGGATAATTCTCTTGACCACATGGCTATGTTTTCACTCTGACATACACTGGCTACTGCGAGACCTTTTATAGACAGGTGCGTGTCGTCCCTAATTATGTCTAATGAATTGAGTTAAGCAAAGGAGGAGATGTAGGAGCATCTCCTGAACCACTGATAGGAGCTGGATGCACCACAGCTTAATTAAAAATGTCATAAGAAAGGGTGTAAATACTTAGGTACATGGGATATTTTTTGATGTAAAAAAAAAAAAAAAAACACACACACACACAAAGCACATGTTTTTACTTTGGCATTGTGGACAGGTGTGTGTAGAATGATGAGAAGAAATGGTTTGAATCCATTTTGTTCCAAGATGAGTGTGAAACTAAATCTTATAAGGCAAAATGCTGCTTCCCAAATCAAGGTGACTTTGATATACCCTGTGCACATTTAAGCAGATGTACAGGGGGTCCCAAAACATTTGACATCATTTGAAATATGAATAGTCAACACGCTGGTGTAGTGGTAAGCACTGTCGACTTGTACCTCCAGAGTCTGGGTTCGATTCCCGTCTGTGTGTGTGTGTGTATGGAATTTAAATGTTCTCCCCGTGCTTGCGTCAAAATTTGTAAAATGCTGCACACTTTCAGTTTTCTGAAATACTGAACGTAAAAATCGATCCTTTCTGTATCTTTTGTAAACCAGGTGCACGGCCAAGAGTCCTTGTCACGTGACTGTTTATTTAAAAAATAAACAACTAAATGTTCACTTGGAAACGTCTACATGTCTGCCATGTGGAGCAGCACAACTACAGAACTTTTAAAATAGAAGCCGAGTTGCTCTCTTCTCTGGTTACGCCGTTTCTCATCCTATAGCTCAGGGAAACATGACACCACATGACCGAAGGACAGGGTTGTGAGGGAATCTTGGGTGTAAGCAAGACAGCATAGAAGTTATTATTATTACAAATACTTAGCGCCAAGCTGACATATACGCGAGTCTTGGTCAAAGGATACCACACAGGTGCACAGTACTGTAAGTGATATTAGTGTGCAAGAGAAGTTTGCGTAATTTTGACTTGGTCTGATGGTGATGGTGGCACCATAAAATAAATTTTAAAAAAGACGCGTGAAAGATGTTACAAGTGTGGCCATGTGATGGTTCAAGTTGGAATCTCCTTCCATGGTTCCTGTCGCCACATTTACTTTGCAGAATAAAAACAGTGGATCAGCTTCTAGACTATTTACTGGAAATGTACAGTAGCTGAAAGTAAAAGTAAGCCCTGAGCTGTTCAGGTTCTGACATGAAATATGTGAATTTCTTGCCAAACAGTCAATGACTGTAATCAACCATAAACAATCAAACAATCCAAACCAGCAGCATTATTCCTATAGTTCCTATTCATGGGTTAGACCTCTGATTTTGACACAAACCAACTGAATGTATTACTTTAATCAGCAACTTTATTAAAACGGACTGTATTTGCTTAAGCTTAACCATTTTGAGGACCCCATAAGAAAAATGATCTAACACGTCTGCACATTTAGACAGATAGAGAACACAATGAAAGTTTCTCTTTATGTCTGCTGAACTTCATTTGGTCTGCAATAAAATTACTAGAGATATTAAATCATAAAAATTGCCTCCCAGATTAATCTCATTATTATTATTATTATTATTATTAACTATTTTCAACTTACCTGTGACAGGGTGAGGTAAAGAAAAAATCTATACAATAAAGACAATAACGTTCTTTACTGTATGTTATTACTCCACAAAAATGTGCCATAAAAACTGTTTTTTAAACTACGCTCTTTAAATGCAATGTTCAAAGCAAAGGCTAGACAAAGATCAAAAGCATTCAAGTTATTTACAGAATGCCGTCTAAACCTGTGTGATCTGTCAACAAAGAACTAAACGACATACAGTATGATGCAAAGAAATCTCCGATATGCTTAAAAAAATGAAAACCGCGCAGGCTTCAGGTCCGCAGGTCAGTTGGTCTTTGCCTAGAGTCAAATTCCAAAAAGATTAGGAGATGAATGTTTTTTTTTTTTCTTTCTTTTTCTTCTGATGTCTACAGCTCCAAGCAATTATCAGAAGATGAGACTAACTGACATGGGCCATCAAGGCATTTCTTTTGGGGGTCTGCCCTCATCATCTCCTAAAAAAAAAATCCCAGTTAAGTATTCAATTGTGTGTAGAATTATTCCTTTTAAAGCATACTACTAAGTGTAAATTATTCAGTCAGATATAAAACTCATGCAACAAAGTCAGTCCTTCAATGTGGACATGTGCTGCTGCAGGACATCATTCACATTTATTTATTCATCCTTAGTCCTGACCCGGTTCAGGTTCCAGTGGTTTCAATTAGGCTACTGATTTGTTTCTATTAAAAAAAAACTAAACAGAATTGACTAGATTACTTTTAAATCGATGGGCGATAACACCACAATGATTGAGACCAGAATAAGGACCGCGCCGTATGCAAGTAAAACCAAATGCATAGCTGAGATTCAGTATTTGTCCAGTACAGCTAACAAAAGTTCACCATGTGTTACTTCTAAAATAGGAGCCCACAGCTGGGGTTCTCCTGTCTCAGGGTACCGTTTCACACCATATAGGTCATGGTAAATGTATACCATAAGCCTGTGGCTGTGAGAGAGTGTCGGGTGTGAGGTGCTATAGAAGTTATTATTATTATTTCAGTTACTCAGTGCCAGGCAACTGCGCCTTGCTCATGAGGTTCCTCAGACATACTGAACGACATGCAGGACAACTGGATCTGAGTATCAAATTCATAAAGTCTTTAACACAAATGTAAGGTCATTTTGGGATAATATTTGCATGTTCTTCCGTGCTTGGTGGGTTTCTGTTTTCCTACCGCAGCCCAAGGACATGCAGATTAGATTAATTTATACATTTGTGTGAATGTTGACCGAAGGTCATACCAAGGTCGTAAAACGGGAATAAATACCACGGTAGCCACCATTGGTCTCCACGGCCCCTTGTTGGACTACAGAGTTTCCTAAATGGACGGATTTATACTGTATGTTGAGTCTCTGCTACAGTTTCTCTACCTAATCCCGTTTTGTCTTGCTGTCACATAAGACATCACAAATACACACTTTTTTTTTTTTCTCAAGATCAAATCAAATAAAAAAAATATTTGTTCAAAATAAATATTAATTACAAAAAACAAGTACTTTTTTTGGTAAGTAAAAAACAAACATATACATATATATATATACACACATCTCCATACATACATACATACAGACATACATACATACATACATACATACATACACACACACATACTGTACATACATCATCAGGGGTTGAGCAGGATGTGCACAAAGTAGTGCTTGGATTTTTCTTCATGTATTTACAATGATGTTTACTCCCTGATCAGCTTCATACAGGTTTTAGGTAAAGCACAAAATCACTGAAGTGTGTGTAGAGAAACACAGCCTGGGAGTTTTTCACCAGGTTTTCAAAACGGTACACATCCCTAAAGAACTGGACTGAAAAAGCAGTACATTGTGACTGATGTAGTGTAGAATGATCATTACATCAGTACGACTGTTCCTGGTTTACACAACACAAGCATTTCAGTACACATGTAGTCATTTCAGTACACAAGTACATTCTAGTTACAGTATTTAGCCTAGAAACTAAATCTGACTTGTAAAAATGACTAGGCGCATGTTACTTAACATTTGATAGTTTTGTGTATTGTATATGACACACCTTCAAACAATCGCTTTGGGCAAGGGTTTATTAATTTATTTTTTTAACCTCCAAACACTGAGAACAAAACGTCCGCTCAACAGGATCGACCTGAGCTGCAGAAACTGAGGTCAGGGTCACCGTGTTTGTTCTTTTTGACATTTCATCTTTTACCCTAATCAGTCCAGTTCTATATTGTTTCCAAGAAGATGTGAATAATCCATCACTGAATCAAGTTTATATGAGGAAATCTTCATTATGGGCGTTTATGTTGTGTTCAGATCCTCTTTAACTAACGTATCTCATACCGTTTGTTGCAACACCAAAGGCTTGTTTTTCCTCCCATCACGTCTGCATTTACAGTAGAGCCATAAGAAAATACAAATACTGCAATTTTGACGCTATATTACTCCTCTGTTCAACATAATTTGGAGGTGAATAAATTTATCATGAAATTAAACTGATACCGGGTTTCCCAAATTGTCAGTCGCACTAAAACATGAAGAAGCAAACTACATACATCGAGCAGGTCCTGACCGACACACTTTGCTCTAATGAACATGCAAGTTTTGCTCACTCCAGTCCAGGGTGCCAACAATTCTAATTGAGGGACTTGAACTCTCGACCATGGAGGTACGAGGCCACAGTGATAACCACTGTATCACTGTATTCTTATTATTATAATTATTGTTAAAACATTGTTAGCCATTATAACTGTTTAATTTTACTCTACAGTTGTATTTTCTCAGAAACATGGCTGAAGTTGACATTAAATGAGAGACAGAGTGAAGGGGGTGGTAGTGGTGTGGTGAAGGAACACCCATCACACCACCGGGTGAGGCCGTATCACGCCACCCGATTACTGATTAAAGTCCCAATAACAGCAACCCCCCCCCCCCAACAGCAACACAACCGCTGTGCAAGTAATCGATCCAGACAAATCTGAATATTCTAAATAAAGGAGGTACATCTTATGACATCACATACATTATGTAACATCCCTCCTTCATACAATTTAAATATTGATTAATAAAACCTGCGACCTTTCAGTAAAGAGATTAAGGTCGTCTGTTCTAGGCGTCTCCACCGTTACTCAAAGAACTCCTGGGCCATTCAGTGAAACTTTCTGCTTTATGTAAAACGGAAAAAACGCTCTGGCCAGAAAACCACATCAGAGTTTGGTGCTGATTCACTTCTAGACACAAATGAACATCTTTTTCTTTTAGTAAAAATTACCTTATAGGAAGTAAAAACTCCAAGAACACATCCACAAGAAAAACAACAGGTCTTATTAATTTTCTTCTAACTGATCATGTGGAGAGAAAGAGAAAAAAATAAAATAAATTTTTAAAAATCCACTAGCGCCGTTGGAAAAGCTGCTCAGTGGTCTGAATTTTGACCTCAGACTAACTAATCCACCACACTGATTTCAAAACATGCACGAGTTCATAAAACGGTTACATCGATGACGCGAAATGAAGTTTATTAAACGTCTCCCTTGTTTTATTTTCTACATTTGATGCCAATGTATGCATAATGCCAATGTCAAAATCAGGCAAAAACCTTTGCAGCATTTCAAAATAAATAAATGAATACACATTGTTTACATTAATACCCCAACCAATACTTAAGTGACCATGATGTCAGGTAAGTTTTTTTTTTTTCTTTTTTTTTTTTTTAAGATTACTGTCTTTACCAGTATTTTAAGGGGACAGGTCTGAGTGCGCACACTCGTTTTTAAAAGATGTATTCGACTTGTACGTCAACTCAAAAGGGCCCGAGGAAGTGTATTATTTTTATAGATAAGAATTTAAACAAAGATTCAAACCTTCATTTAGGTTTTTTGTACACACGCACACACACACACACACACACACCAAATAAGCAATAATAGTCAATCTGTAAATCAGATTTTTGAATACCAGATCAGAAACTCAACACAAGACTCAAAAGAAAAAGAAATCTCATGACATGGGAGCAGAAGTTTTATTTAATCAGGAAACAGTATCAACATTTGGGAGAAGTGGGGAAGGAAAAGAAATAAATAAAAAAAATTAGGCATAGCTGCAGGTGCATACATCTCAGAGGGAGAAAATCTGGTGGACAGAGGGGAAGAAAAAAAAACCAAGGTGTGGGGCAGGGATGGAGAGAAAAAAAACAAAACAAAAAACAGAAAAAGGCACTTTTGCTCTTCCAGTAACCAGTCTGGTGCACCTGTGGCTGGCATTTAAACAATAATAAAAAAACAAACATGTAAAGGACTCTCTGACCGCTCCAGAGCAGAGCAATGTAAACAAGGCCAGTTTCTCTGTACAACACTGGCCAAACTCTTGCTTCCACCTGGAGTGCAGGCCAAGTCATCCACTATGTAATAAAATACTTTGTGTGCATGTACAGTATGGTCAATCCCTCTTCATTTGCAGTCAATCAAGTAAATCTAATAAGATAAGATAGGCAACAATGGTCACAGCTTCCAGAGCCACCCGGCGTCAGAGCCCCAGAGCGTTTCTGTACGATGCCATGAGGATGCCGTCGGGTGGCACGCTGGGGCGTGCAGCTACACTGCCGCGCAGGATTATCCTTTAAAAAGTTTCCCCTTGTACAAAAAGGAACAACTTTCCAGTGCTCTACAGGCTCCCTGACTACTTCCGTACGGACAGCAGGGCTCGAAAACTGGTGCAATTCAAGTGGTGAAGTCGACCCCTCTGTGGCGGCGAGGGAGATCAGCTTCTCTGTAACTACGCCGACTATCAGCCACGCACAGAGGGGGAAGTGCGTTGACTTCACCTTGGTCTAAGAAAAATTATAACAAAACTGCCAACAGAGCTACCGAGATAAAATTTTATTTTATAAAAATAATCTTAGAAATAAGCAGAAGAGGGCGGAGTTAAGAATCATACAGTCCTTCAGAGCCACAGTTGGTAGCAGCTTCTGGCTTCTCTGTAACACACCAGAATACATGTGACCTGCAAGGACTGAGTCAACAGATTTCTGAAAAATAACACCGTGCTGCATAATAAAATATATATAGTGTGTGTTCTCCAATCGAACCAGGCCTTCTACATTTATACTTTGATTCCACACAAAGCTGGCATTCAGATTTTACTGATCAAGTTTTTAGCACGTTAGTGAATGAAGTGCATCGCTTAAGAAAAGGGGGGAAAAAGAAAAGAAGAAAAAAAAGGCTGGAGGAAAAGGGGAAAACAAAAAAATGTGATTGGCTTCAGTGCTTCAAGTGGAAATGCATAGCAATCTGCATTTAAAATATAAATTTGTACCATCATTCCTTCAGCAGGATGCAGGAGAGGAGCGTGAGGAAAGGAGGAAAGCAAGGAGAAGTACAGGACAGAAGGGGTTTAAAAAATGTGTATCTATATGTGATCTGTCACGAGACAGACTTTTCTAAGGTCTTGAGCGGGTGCAAGCGAAAGGAAGGACTTATTCATCTATCTTTGGGACCGTTTGATTTAAAGGAACGGGGTTTAAGGTTAGGCAAGAGGATACATTCTTCTCCTCAAAGCAGCAAGGTTTCTCTGTAGTGTACACCTGCTGACTGAAAGGAGAAGCCGTTACAGGTTTAGTAGTGAAGCTTCTTTGGCACCTCCCATGAGAAGGAATCACGCCCAAAGTGGCCGTACACGGCTGTGCGCTGGTAGAACGGCTTCTTCAGGTCCAGGTCTCTGGAGGAACGCAGGAGAACGAGATGAACACACAGACAAGGACCATCGGAGACGTTTACCAAAACTTTTTCAGCATAATCGCTGCTTCTGTAAATCTTTGTACTGCAAAATCTATTTATTTTTTACATTAATAATGTAGATAAACCGGTTGATCGACCAGTGACCAGAATTATCTGGTTTTCAGTTTGATTGGCTGTGACGGCTGATCAGCCTCAGGTATAACTGGTTCTGTACCGAGCACAGACGTTCCCGAGTGCCACAACAGAAACATTTTCATGATTTTACATTATTAAAAATCCGAACTGCCTTTATTTCCAGTCTACTCTAAATTAGTCTCAAACCCTCTCATTACACCAGCCTCAAAACACAGACATTAGTCAGAAACCGTGTGTGTTAGAAGCTGCACACCTGCGCACTCACAGCCCCTCAACACACACACTCTTGAATATTTCAGTCGTTGGAGGCGTTTAAGGCCTCTTTATAATCCTACAGGTAACCTATTTACACTTTATTCCGTGTGGTAGGAGTGAGGTATAGTTTCTAAACAAAGTTGGCAGATATTTGTGTCACATGAAAAACACAAGATACAATTTACATGCTGCTCAGTTAAATGTTAAACTCTTGCATTTGAAGTTGTTCTGTATTGTTTAAATGCTGCACTTTTTTGCGGTTTAAGTATGAAAACTAATGTTATAAGGAATGTTATTTAATTACTCATTAAAACTTTTTTAAAAAGGTGTAAAATGTAATATTGAACCAGGATATTTACTTTAAAAATTAATAAATAAAATAAGAATCGTGAGGTGACCGGTGATTCCCACACAGTTGATACAAGGAGTTACAATAGGACACTGGTATCCCGTCCTACACACGGACACGCCTACTTTACCTGACGATGACCCCGGGCCGGAGGTCAAAGTTCTTCCTCACTATTTCCAGCAGTTCCTTCTCACTCTTCTCAGAGGTGCCATAGTGGAAGATGGAGACAGAGAGAGGATGTGCCACGCCGATGGCATACGACAACTGCAAGACAAAAACAGAAATACTAAAAGGTAAGTCTGTTTTAAACTGTACTCCTGTAAAAGATTCTCAATTAAATCCTCACCTGCACAAGGACGCGTTTGCAAAGGCCCGCCTTCACCAGAGACTTGGCGACCCAGCGGGCAGCGTAGGCGGCGGAGCGGTCCACTTTAGTGTAGTCCTTCCCGGAGAAGGCACCGCCACCGTGAGCCCCCCAGCCTCCATACGTGTCCACGATGATCTTACGTCCGGTCAGACCAGCGTCACCCTAAATCACAAATCAACAACTCGATACTGTAATCCAGTTAAGGCACAAGCACATCCCGTCATTCGCCTGCGTACTCCCCCCGCCCTCACCTGAGGTCCTCCAATGACGAAGCGCCCACTGGGCTGCAGGTGATAAATGGTGTCGTCGTCCAGGTACTGGCTGGGCACCACCGCCTTCACGACCTTCTCCTTTAGTGCGTCACGCATCTCGTCCAGGTTGATGAACTCATCGTGCTGCACGGACACCACCACGGTGTGCACACGCAAGGGGATCATGGTGCCGCGGTCCTGACGGTACTGCACGGTGACCTGCACCGGAGACAAAGAGCTGGAATTTAACAACCTTGGATGTGGTAATAAATCTCTGGAGTAGAGGTTGACCAATTTAAAAAAAAAAAAAAAAAAAAAAATCAGGACCGATGTACTGAAAAGCTTTATACGCAATATCACTTGTAATTACAGATGGGATTAAGGAAAAGCAAAGGAGAAAACAAACAGCAGACGCACATCACTGTGAACTGCTACTGTTTAATGACTGCTGTCTTGTGGTGCTTTATGTAAATGTAGCCAAGAAAATTATCCGAGGCAAAAAATTAATTTGCACGATACATCTTTTACCACTCCCCCTTTCAAAAATCCACACTTTCGCAGAACTCTAAACCGGTTTTTTTTTTTTTAAAAAAAAGCTGAATTTACACTCACCTGAGTTTTGGAGTCTGGCCTCAGCCATGGCAGAGACCCGTTGCGGCGCAGCTCAGCCATTTTAGCATTCAGCTTGTGTGCCAGGATGATGGTCAGGGGCATACACTCCTCCGTCTCGTCTGTGGCGTAACCGAACATCAAACCCTGAAAACCGCACAAAGTACGTCTCAGCTGTTGTGTTACTTCACACTCTACGGTCATCCCAATTCATGATAAAGCCATGTGTAAATACCATCCTGTCCACACCATTCTAACACTGCACATCCTACACCATATTCTAAAGAGCACGTTTCATCACGCTCACCTGGTCTCCAGCACCGATGTCTTCTTCATTGCGGTCCAGGTGGACGCCCTGTGCGATATCAGGGGACTGCTGCTCCAGGGCCACAAGGACGTTGCAGGTCTTGTAGTCGAACCCTGAGCAAAAGGGTGTGTTAGAGCCACAGAAGCAAAAACGAGGGAGACCCAAAAATGCAAATCGCAATAAACATTACAGAATAAATTAGACACACACACGTCTCACACCTCGTCTCAAACTCCAACATAACCACAAAATAAACACTAGGCATGATTTCAACAAGAAAACAAAGGCATTCAATAATTAAATATTCTAGGGTTATGCTCACTAACAAACCTGAAAAATCAGTTACATAGGGTCATGTGAGAAGGTATTTGGCCCCTTCCTGATTTATTGTAAAAAATTTTTTTTAGATCAAACTAACTTGAACATTACACAAGGCAATTAGGGAGAAAAAAAAAAAAGATTTTTTACTATGAAACAAGCCTATAAACCCATAAACCTGTACTCAGAAATGTCAGAATCTGACCCAACTCAAATGCAGTTTATATGCAAAATGCATATTTATTCGCACAGCCAAATGCATATTTATTCGCATAGCCAGTTTGATGTTAAAGCCCCACCTTTGGAGGAGTCATCATAGCCAATATGCTTGATGGCTTCTCTAACCACCCTCTGGTAGTCGACATTGGCGCAGGAGGTGATCTCCCCGGCAAGCAAGATCATTCCAGTCTTAGCCACGGTTTCTGGAAAGAGACAAGATTGCAGCAAGATCATAAGAAAAAATAAAGTCAAATGAAAAAAAAAATTAAATCTATATATAAAATCTTAACTAAAACTAAGGAAATCACTAGTAGTTATTTTCTGTATACATTTTTTATAGTTACACAATGGTCAGTTAATGTGCATCCTCGTTTACAGAGCCTCAAATTTAGCAGTCATCCTACTGTAGTTTTAACAACACGTACCACAGGCGACCTTAGCGTTGGGGTCCTGCTTGAGATGAGCATCCAAGACGGCATCGCTGATCTGGTCGCAAATTTTATCTGGGGAGAAACAGGGTTTGTTTTAGAGATTTGTAAAAAGATCTGCAATAAAAATACGAGACGTTTACACCAAAAGAGTAAAACACCGTAGTGTTACTGCAACACAATATTAATAATATAAAGCGGGAATTTCTGACTCATGATGTAAAACTCTAATCTCTGTGACTCCTGACTAAACACATTCCTCTCACAGAACAGATCACAGAAGCGAACCGCAGTCAAAGCTGCTTCAAGTAGAACGAGTCCCTTGAGTCATAAATGGTCCAATAAAAGGGGGGGGGGGGAGAGATCCAACATATGAGCAGGTCTTTTTCCTGGCTGATTGAGAAATCTGTACGCATGGGCACACAGACATCATATGCTTTACTACACTGCATACATCTGTGCTTCAAGTGTTCGTTCATATCAGCATTATCAAAGGGACTAACTCAGTAGGCATAAAAATGTGTTTTAATTTAAATTTCGTATAAAATGCATCATCCCATCCCCATAGAGTTTACAACTGTTTTAAAAATACAAACAATGCATGCAATCACAAAGGTGTAACGACATAACGACAAAAAAACAAACAAAAAAAAGACGACAGCAAGTTAAGCTCAACTTGAACCAAAACCATCGATTATTCCATAACCCTGAATGCAGAAAAATTAAACAACTGTGACTTCATTACAAATAGCTCCGATGATTTTTTTTAATTTTTAAAACAA
This sequence comes from Clarias batrachus, assembly GCA_003987875.1. Lineage (NCBI taxonomy): Eukaryota > Metazoa > Chordata > Actinopteri > Siluriformes > Clariidae > Clarias > Clarias batrachus. The sequence goes on from QMIH01000032.1 coordinate 1,225,806, forward strand.
GCAGCAGCCAACACTTTCCATTTAGCCTGGGAAGAAATTTGCATCAAGAAGATGCTTTTTTTTTTTTGGCACAAGGCTTGCTGCTTTCTACTAATCCCCGAGCATAAACCACAGCATGTGCTGAACTCCAGCCTTGCTCAACAGCTGGGTTATGATCTAGTTGGGTTACTACCCTGCAGCCTGCGGAGGGACTCTATATTTAGAGCGGAGATAAGAAGTTTTAATCAGCTGAGAAACAGCCTGGATTCGAGGTATCCGTGCATCAGCCTGTCCCACTCTTCCTTATGCAGGAGGGCACTACAGAGAGTACAACATATTAATTTTTTTTTTTTAATTTACGTGTTTGCATACTAAACAAGGGAACTTTCAGTGGCACAAAATATTAAATAAACATCATGATTTTTGTTTATTACATGGGCTTGAATGTAAAATGCAACTGGAAGATTTTCCCTCCAATGCAAGGGTTGCCAGTTGGGGCATCATTACACATCCTCGTAAGAGCCAAACCTCTGTCATCTGCATGAGCAACTTTAAAACATACATGTAGATGAGAATTTATTAATCTAATCTAAAAATCCAAGCACATTAACTTCAAGGTATGGAGAGCTCTCTCCCTATGTGTGTGTGTGTGTGTGTGTGTGTGTGTGTGTATGTATATCTCAAAGTTGCAGGTCTCTGCCTCAGTACGCTCGTATCAATACCCTATACAGGAGAATTATCAAACACTTACTCAAAAATAGTCACACAAACTATACATTATACACACACCTGCGTAAAATCACATGTGGCAGAGACAAAACTGGAAGCCTTGATTGACCTGATAAGAGCACACTGACTTAAAAAAAAATACTCACAGTGGACAAAATATTTTACAAACAACAAAACCAACTGCATATAAAGTGAATTTAATGAGCATATTTGGGACTTTGATCATCATCATGACTTTACTTTGATTGCCAGGTGGGGAAATGAGGAGAAAAATCTGGCAACCTGGATGGAGGCTGATGCAAGACCGCAAACACGTGGAGACACAAAAGCATACAATAAGACTGCGGATTTAGTAATTTTCATTAATACCTTCCTAACAAATGTAATTATCCTCTCTTTACATATATATAATTTATCTCCCTTTGTTAAAAGGCTTTGTTAAAGAACAAGAAGAAAATGTTTTTTTTTTTTTTAATGTATATAGTTTCTCATTTAAACAAATCTGAGACAGGACTTAAAAAGATGTTAGTAAAATGTATAGAAAATAAAGTTATCAACAAACTGTGTACATAATTAGAATAATTGTTATGGACATATAGGCAAAGAAAAATTAGCTCATCCTTCAAGCATTAGACTGGCCACATGCTTACCCTTGCGTCGTGCGCATGCGCGACGTTTCTCCATCACATCACAAAAATTAAATTTTCCTTCTCAGGTGTATTTAACGAATCACACTAGCAAAACATAACCTCAACGGCCATGTTCTATCTATACACACCTGATTTCTAGTGTACGTACAATTTTACTGTATTTTGGGCCTGCATCTCGCACTTGCCCTGATTCGGCCTGATAAACGCGCGTGCTCCGGATTAACCGGCAAACAAGCCGCCTATGAGCCCTAAAACAAGTACAACATATTTAAGATTTCTTTAACCCAAGATTGAAAATGTCTACGTGGCGTATTTAAGTATAATTTTAGAAAGAAATACGCGCGCGCAAAAAAACGAAAATTGACACAATTAAAGAAGCTATTGTTTGCTAACATGCTAGCTGCGTTCAGGTATCGCGCGAGACAGTTTCAGTTAGCTCGACCTGCTCGTCTTCATGGCCCAACACACCTATATTTAAAGCTTATCTGTACCATAGAAACATGATGGAAATTATTTACTTTACATACACACATATATATATATACACATACATACCAGGGTGTCCTTCACCGACTGACTCAGAAGTGAACAGGAAGCAGTCATCAATGATGGAGTTATCGTGGCCGTTCATGTTTCTAACGAATAACTTTGTAAAATTAGCTAATAATCAAAAAATGGCTAGCTTGCTACTTAGCTGCTTGTCTGGCCCTTAAAATGGAATTGTTGTTAAAATCAAACACACCTTGTGGATAGACTGTACCCTGAATGAATGGAGCGGCTAGTGGCTGAGCGGTCGCTTATATTCCTCGTCTATGGGCCACCCGCCCATATCCGATTGGTTAAAAGGGACATCAATCATTTTCACCAGCCAATCACGTCCAAGATCAAGATTTAACAGCGTCCAAACGGTGATGCAAGTATTGTAATTCATAGCATCATTGATATTATTGTATACACACGGTCTAATATTACTAGCGTTAGTACGCGTCGTTGACGGTTAATGAATTTGTAGAAATAATAAAAAGTAAGAATAATCTGATGAGCTTGAATGTAATTAATGATATTATTTCAGGTTGAAGCCTCTCTGTCTTTCTGTACAGCAAAACTCTCACATCAAATTTTGTAAGGTTGAGCATCTTATGCCGAGTTATACTTCAGTCAAAGCACATTCTCTGTCATCGAAAAAGTAGACCGGATAAAGATTAATTTTTGCCTTAAAACGACTCCAGCGTATTAAAATTCACTTATACAACTTCAGCGCTGTTATTTCTGTCAAAATAGACAGTTTAGCTTTTCCTTTTAATATCTATTGGCAGCTTGTTAGTAAATATGTAATAAATAAATTAAATAAATAAATAAATAAATAAATAGAGTAAATGAATTTGCTAAAATATAGTATAAATATAAGTACTCAACATTTTTTATTTCATTAATAGTGCAGGTTTACCTTCAGAAAAAGTTAAAGGACTGGCAAAGTTTCACTAAATTCTGTGCAGCCAGTGTAATGTGTGATGCTGTGACAAAATCTGGCTGAACAGACAGACAGACAGAACATTTTCTGAGACTGTTTTCGAATACATCACTGTATGAAACATAAAGATATAATTGACCGAGAGAGTTCTGACCAATGTTCTTTTATAATTTTATTCCTAATGCTGTAGTTTTGACCTTTCTTAGATTAAATGAAGGCATATGCAAATCAGTTAGTGATTACATCTCATATCAATTATTATTTCGGTTCTGGGATATTTGCTTGTAAAATGGAAAAATAACCCTTGTTTCACAATAGCTCAGAAATGAAGCTGTCACCGATTACGCAATCTGTTATCATGTATGTCCAAAGTTCACCACAAATTGTTGATCACACACACACACACACACACACACACACACACACACACACACACACTATCAAACTCAGGTTCATCAGCAGTTCAAGCAGGAAATGTCCAGGCCGAAGTGGACTCTGGACCTTGAGCACTGCTCATGTCAAAAATATTAACATGCCAAAATTTTGCTCTGTTTAACTTGAACGTTCCTCGTACAAAGTACACCTGCACAGTGACTCTTAAGGCAATAACTGCCATTGCCCCTGGTCCTTTACCTTACGTGCAGTGCCATATCATAACTCATTGTAATTTTGTTTAGATGTCAGTGTTGGTTTTTGTTTGGCTTAAGGTGATACATACAGTACTGTAAATTCCATTTCATTCAGCCGATTCCTTACAGTTCTGTTACAAGCATCGACTCCTGTTTCCTCTCATTTGTTTGTTTGTTTCGTTGTGCATTATCTATTTTTAGGGCAAATTGTGTTGAGTTTGTTTTCCTGATTCTTCTGCATTTTCCTTGGCCTATTCTTGTATCTTTTACTTTTATAACCTTTCCATTTTGTTTATACTTACAGTATATTATAGACACAGCTGTCAGGGAAAAACAAACCAATTACGTGTTGGAATTTCTGCTTTATTTTCTGCTTTATTTTACTTGAGTTGCATGTCAGCTCTCTTGTTGGTTCGACACAGCGAGCTTAATCGGCTCGTCACGGTCTGCAAGCAGTCTGTTTTAACTGCAAACTAATTTGCATTTTTAGGCGTTTGACTCGTATTTGTTTTAATGCAAATTACTAAATTATTGCTGATAATAATTTTTCCTCAACATTCAGCTGATTGCATAATTTGTTCCCTATACCAGATCTGTAAAAAAAAAAAAAATCATATTATTTAAAATAATTGAACTGAATTAGTTTGTTGTATGTTTAATAAAGCCACACTGTTCACTTTCATGGATATTCCACATCATTATTTGTAATTACAAATGGATTTTCAAATACAATGTACAGTAGCAGTCCATGTGTGTTATTGTGGCAGTGGGGGTGTGGTCGCGTGCTGGCTGTGAACGGAGGGCAAAGTCCTTTTTAAAAAAGGGGAATCTTTCCTCGAATAAGCGTACACCTGTGTGTTAGAAGCGTTCCCTGTTTACGCAGTAAAAAGTTGCCATGGCGATGGTGCAGAACAGTGTGACTTACCTCGACAGCGTCCTGTTACACATTTATTCTTCTCTCTCTCGCTGTTTCTAATAAAGAAGAAAATATTGATGTATAAAACTGGTCTTCACTAATCGAGAATATTTGTGTATAAATTGTTTATAAAAGAACAGAGAGGTAAAGTGCAAAAATATTATATAAAGTGAACCCAATCCATTGCAGGGCACACACATACATTCACACCATTTGGGAACAGCAATTAGCCGGATGTTTTTGGACTGTGGGAGGAAACCCACCAAGCACGAGGAGAACATGCAAACTCCATGCACACAGACCCCTGAGGCCGGAATTGAACCTGGAACTTGGAGGTGCAGGGCGACAGTGCGAAGAGCTTTTATCCAAAATGTCCTGTTTCTCGGAAACCATGTTGTAAGCTACTTAATTAATAACTATGTTTTTTTCCCCCTTTTGTTTTGACAGAATTATAAGTTTTATCTCCTGACCACACCCTCTACAGATTTGGCAATTTAGTCAAAGCAACATAACCGTAGTTTATATACAGTACATGAGAAGTATCAGGTGATATTCTTCTTTATGTGATTCAGAAACAGAGCTTTGAAGTTAAGGTTTGAGGGTATGTTAAAAGATATCCATTAAATATATTATGCACTTAAAAAAAAAATATGAACATGCTTGTATCTAAGCTCAGATCTGTCCCAGGTCAACTGTACAGAATGTTATATAGAGTAGCTAAGCAGTAGGATTTAACAGGTGGCAGATCCGTGAGAAGAGACGGTAACAACTGCAGTTATGATTATAAATGAATGAACTGGTTATATTAGCATGCTGGTCCCCTGACCAGGAGAAACTGAGGTCCAGTTCATCTCACCAATTGAAAACTGCAGGTTCTATGTTTTGCTGATATCATATTGAATCAGGTTTATACACTGGAAAAAGCTTTTTACGGCTGTTTACGGCTGTATTATACAACTATCGCTCCAAAAGGAGTTCATTTCAGTTCGTTGTTTTTTTAAGATCCCAACTTCCCCAGCAGCACTGAACCATAACTTCTAAAAAACTTTCCAAGAATTCCTTTGCCAAAAACCTCGTTGTATGATCTTACAGCCTTTATCTTTTCTTATCTCTTACTAAGAGCCTTTTTTTTACTTCTCTTTCAGATTCAAATCCATCACTTCTTGTGTTTTTGTAATTAGACGGGACTTTTATAAGTCTAACTATTTTATCACAGTGTTTTTGTAGCACTGTATTGTACTTTTCTGGCATAAAAAAGCTTCACTGAAAAGGTGCAGTCATGCGGCCACGACCGAGTCTCTCAGCTTTCGGCTCGGATCAGAGCGGCCTGTGTTCTTAGGCAACTTTCCCAGCAGCCTCTCACGTGATCTTCCCCGACATCCAATCAGCCTCGCTCAGGACTCACAAACACGGAGTAGAAGCCTCGTGTAACTTAGACAACACCGTGGGTGTGTTCCAGCTCCGCCAATCCAGACTTGGCAACACCTCTGGGAGCGACCAGAAAACACACACACACACACACACACACACACACACACACACACTACTGTAAACACCAAGCACGAGGTTAGATAGTGATGATATAAGGAGTTATAATTGTAACACACCTCTCTAGTCATAAGGTTAGGACTGCCAAAGCTTGCATCAGAAGGAATGATTTGGCAACGAGATCTAATTCACACATCATCCTCTTCACTCAAATGTTCCTCCATCGTGCATACATGAGGGTTTTTTCTTTTATTGCTTTATTAGAATAAAAAATAAATGATTGAGATATTAAAGCTGCCTTAATGTTGTATCAGTTGTATCACTTTTCCTCGCTCCACTTATTGTAGTTTAATTCTCTGCTACCTACCAGGAACTCACTTAATGGCCCAAACATGGAGAAATGGCTTAGACTGAGGTCAGAACTGTACGATTCAATTGAATAAAAAAATAAATTGTATAGCGCTTTTAACAAGGACTTTTAACAGTTGTCGCAAAGCAGCTTTACACAATCCAAAGAATTATTTAAGTTTGTATGAAATGTGAATGAATTAAAATGGTCAGATTGTCCCTGATGAGGAAAAACTCCCTGAGATGTCAATAGGAAGAAACCTTGAGAGGAACCGGACTCAACAGGGAACCCATCCTCGTCTGGGTGAAACAGAAAGCAGGAACTGGTCTGCATTCATACTGTGTGTTGGGTGGCAGGCAGTTCAGTATAACAGTTAATGTTAGTTGATGTTAATATGGAGTCCAGGTAGTTATTGGAGGCTCAGGTAGACTTGTAGGAAATTCCAGTCCTGAAATATCGAACGACTGTAACCAAGTCAAGTCCTCAGAGAAACAGCTGTCAACATCAGCCGAGACCAGAACCGTCTTCATGGTAGGGTGAAACCGTCCCCAGATACCACAAGCATCCCAAAGAGACACACGGGGCATCCCTCAACCCGAGGGATGGGGAAATAACTCTCAGGAAGTTGGTGGCAAATTATGTGTTGGTTTCCAATGATCAGGCGTTCCACTCGCTGGACGTTAACGGAAGCGACTGCAGTGGAGTCCGAGCCTGGAAGTACCGCCTTTTTTAAAGCGTTTGCACCCAAGCGTACTTGATGACTTCACCCAGGGGCCTTCGTTATGTATTTCGTCCTAAAAAAAAAAGTCCCAAAAAACAAAACTGTTGATTTCAACTATGTGAAGATAAGAGATAAGTGCTTCTGCACTGTTCTGATAGGAAGTTCCACTTTCAGATTTTCTCAGTGGAGCGAGAACCTTTCTCCAAAATGTCCTGTTTCTCTGAAACGTTGTTGACTTAGAAATAAAGCATGTTGGTGAACTATTTATTTAAAGGCTATTTATTTTTTATCTGCTGACCACAACCTCCTTAACTACTGATTCGGCAATTTTGGCAAAGCAACAGAGCCAGAGTTTATACCCGAGAGAATTTTATATATTCAACAGACTCATTCATCTGATTCAGGGGACACTTTGGGAATGGGACAGTTTGCAAATGCTTTTTCATTGATTTCTATAATGGTTATAATAGTACTGTAAATTTTATGTATTCTGTAAATCCTGCATGAATATCTTACAGGAATAAATTCATGGTATTTCTTTCAGTTTTGTTTATTGTGTAAAATAATGAAAACGCATTCACGAAATAGAAAATATTCAGAGAACTTATCTGGTAATCATGACTCATTACCTCATTATCATCATTTACTTATAATTATGACTAACTATCATAGTTAAAACATACTATCATATACAGTAATTATGACTTATTATTTTGTAATTAGTAAATCATAATTATAAACAATTATAAACAATTATTTATTTCTTTACTCTTTTTTTATTTTGTGAATGCACTTCCATATAAAACGATTTAGAAAGAAAGTGTAAAAAAAAAGTGTATCCTTTATCAGGCCAGAAAGTCCGAGGGTGAGTCAGAAATTATCCGCACTCTGGCTGTAGAATTTATTTTATTAAAATTTTAGAAAAGACAAATACACATGTTTTCGACATAATCTCCTTGCTTTTCAAGACACTTGAATCTGTCCATCTGTCACGAGCTTTTTTATTCCCTCATTAAAAAAGTTTTAGGTTGTGCTGTGAGCCACAAACGCACCGCTGTCTTCACTTCTTCAACAAAAGTGAATCTTCATCCTCATAGGACTGCTTTCAGGGAATCAAACAAGTGAAAGTCTGATGGAGTGAGGATGGAGGATGCTTTAATATCTCAAAACAAAGTTTCTGCAGAGTGTTTACAGTGCGGGCAGATGTTTACAGATGTGCATCGTCATGCAAGATCACCACACGTTTGGATAGCAATTTTCTGCATTTAATCCAAAGTGCTATAAGCGTCTCACTGTAACGAGCGTTTACCTAGTTTCCTGATACTGTTCCAATACTTCTGGCCCTTGCGAAGTAAAACTCAAAATCCCAGAAAAAATCCCAGAAAACTTTAAGCGTTGATGAATTTTCCAGTCGATGGCCTTTTTTTCTCAGTTGGCGATTGAGAATGATTCAGTTCCATACTCTGCCGTTTACTTTCAGGCTCGTGGCGATGAATCCGTGTCTCATCACTGGTAATGATTCCTTTTAAGAAACTTGCAGCTTCCTTAGAGTATCGGTCCAATTTTTGTTTAGATATCCAAACGCTTTCTCTATACTACACAACAAAGTCTTCAATAAATAATGGCACCGGGTACACCCTCAGACCACGAAAACGAATCACCTTAAACTTAAAACTAATCTTCTTCCCGTACAAATCACAAGTGGGGCGTTTATTTTTGCTCGCACCGCAGTTACAAATGAACAGATGACGTTTACACCTGCACAGCAGTGACTGGGGAGACAGTAGCCTTGAACAGAAAGCGCTGATAAGACCAATAGATCATTTTTGACTCACCCTTGAATTGCTCCACTTTATCTACGTTCATCTAAAGATTCTCCACCTCTTCCAGCTGTGCTTTGGTGGCTGGACAGGGTGTTTCCGTAATGTCGTTTTGCACTGAGAACAATGTAGCTAACTACGGTAGCAATGGATGTCCCTCTCATCCTCCTCATGTCTTTACCAGTCGAGAGTACACTCATACAGAAAGTTAATAAAATGGACTGAAATTTCATAAGAAGGACAAAATAAGCTCATGATAGAGAGGGTAAGCTACTGTAGCAATGCATGATTTCCTTACACTTTTAATGCTTGTCAAATTACACAGTTACTGTAATATAGCAAACGTTACTTTTCCAAACATACATTACAGTCAAAATCATTGCTTTCCCAGAATGTTGTGAGTCTGGGGTCGGGACAACATTCTTGCTAAAGGTCTCAAAACTAGCAGCTTGGCAATGCTGAGGCTCGAACTCCTAATCTTCTGATCGGTAATCCAAAGCCTCAACCGTTTAGCCCCCAGTGCCCGTAGGTATGTGGATGTGCATGACAAAGAGGACCTGTCGCCCTGCTCCTTGTTAAATATACATGTACTAAAGTCTGTAATAAATATCTTATCCTCTAATGCGCTTCTAAAAATGCTTGCATTTACTAATTTTTTACTTCAAATGCAAGGATACTCAGGAAACTGAGTTTTCCCCATAGGCACATACTTACAGTATACAGTACTTCAAGCTTAACACTAATAATAAAAAAAATCAAATACTGGGTACCAGACACATGTCGATCAATTGAGTACATTTACAAAGAGAAAGCGGGTAAATAATAAGATCTGTTTCAGGAAACTCTTTCTCAGTATCACATGCTAATAGTTATGGCTTAGCAGTTTAGAGATTTTCATATATTAGAATTATTCATAATTAGGTGAAATGGCACAGCATGGTTAGAACTGAAGACTGTAATGATCAGTTCATGTGTTGTAGATTTATGTAGTGGATTTAGTGGATTTGCAGAAAAAGCAGCCTGCCATGGAATAAATGCCGTGCCAAGATTAAACACTGCCTTTATTGTTACAGCTGGCTGCTTTACAAATGGAAGAATCAGTGTAGCTGAGAACAAACCGAAGTGTAAGACCTGCGACATGCTTTCCTTCAGCTCTCTGTTGCTGAACGTCCCATTGCTCCTGTAGCTACTGTAGATTGTTTGTCTAATATAGAATAAACATCCATTATAAATGATCATTGAGGGTGTTTTAAACTTCTGTTCTTTAGGAATTGAAATCGAACATCACTTTGGAACGACCTCATCCAAAGAGACCTGTATTATTATTTCATGACATCTGAGGGTTAAGGGCCTTGCTCAAGGATCCAACAGTGACAACATGGTGGTGCTGAGGTTTGAACGTGCGATCTTCTGATCAGCAGCCAAATGTAGTAAAGGTTTTGCCCCCAATTTTTTTGTTGGTGTTGTTTGTTTAACTGGATGTGATGTTCTTAAGTGAAATGGAGCTTAAATAAATTCCAATTTAGAAAAAAAAAGAATCATTATGGGTTTCCTGAAACATCTGTAGTGCTACAGTAAGTAGCTCATTTGTAAGAATAAGTTTGGCCTTCTTTAGCTGAACCTGTTCCTCATGTTGCCTCTCCCGCTCTCGTTGCTCTTTTCACAAGTCTTTACCCACCTGAAGCCTCTCCAAGGTTTCCCGACTGCACCCACAGGTATTTCTTGTCGTGTCCTGTTCGGCTGGAGCTCTCCTCCCAATTTCTTTTGGTTAGGGCTGGTGTAAGCAGACATCTTCCGTCCTTCGCCATGTCAACTTCATTTTGTTCACCCCAAATTGGAGAAGTCACATCAATCTGCCTGCACTCTGTGCCATAGTCTCATTTTTTGTTTTCAGTGGTTCAAGTCTTCTTAAGAAGTGCTTATTTCATTGGCATCACATAAGACATGCTTCATGACTTATGCAGAAAGATTTTCTGATCACCTGGAATATGGGTGGGTTCACACAAATGGTGTCATGTTCAAATTTTAAATGTGTATATGTATTTAAAATGTCATGTCAGATGGGCATTTCAATAAATCTTGAATTCTGAGTGATAATTGGTTATAACAGGTACCTTCCCTGATTCCCTAAACCAAAAACAGTGAATAAACTCCCTCTTCCCAAAATAAATGACAGCCACGCCCCCTACTACTGGTGAGTGCACAAACATACAGTGAAATTATCTACAAATATATACAAAGACTAACAAAAACAACAATCAAAGTCAATGGGAGGCAAAAAAGTCACAACCAAATATCAAAACGCCAAAATCACAATCTCTTTCCTCTTTCCCGCGTCTCTCTCCGGTTTATATATGGTGGCGCTGCTTGATGACGTCACTCTCAGGGCGGAAGCGACCGTGTGGAAGGTCAGGTAGAGGTCGATGTGGGGAAACAGTCAGAAAACCTGGAGTGGAGTCTGGAGCGGCGCGCGACCAGCACACGAGACACACACGCGAGCGCAACGAAGCATTTAGAAAAGGAATATATTTTTTGCATTTTCATTAATTTGTTTTACTCAGTAGCGCATATGATAAAAAATGTAGCAAATTACAATACTTGAAACTAAACATACTTAAGTAAAAGTAAAATTACAGATTTTAAAAAGTAGAAGTACATAAAAAAACTACTCAATTACAGTAACGCGAGTAAATGTCATTTGTTACTTTCCACCTCTGCAAATATTATTCTATATCCCCAAGCACCAAACTACTATATATTTAGAAACAATATATAGCTAATGTCCTCTCTATCATGATTCACATTTCTTTTTAAATGACATTGTTATGGCATAAGACTGGTTAATAAATGCCATATTTTGCACAATCAATGTATTAAAGTTAGACCACCGCTTAGGTACTGGAGATAAAATAAATAAATAAATAAATAAATAAATAAATACAATTCAATAAATAAATAATTAAAAATAAAAATCCTTTGTGTGTATGAACAAAAAACAATAGACTCGACGTCCTGATGTGAGTGACAGCGGCAGCGATCTTGTACAAGTGATTGTAAATAACTAGTAATATTACAGTGTGACATCAATAAATAATCACATCTCAGATTCTTTGATCTAAATATTTTCATAAATAATAATGATGTGTCTTAGACTCGACTTTTGGTTTAATTCCAGCCTGGACAAAACTTCTGAGAGATACTGAAGAAATATGGACAGTCTGCTGACTGATGACTTAAACTCGAGGAAACTGAGAAACCCAGAGGTTTCCCGAGCAGATATTCTGAATAAAATTCATTAAATTTAGGAAACAAAAGAAAAAAACTTTTTAAAATAAGTTTTTAAAGAATATCCACAAAGCTGATGTTCCTGAACCTTGCATTCGCTACTTTTATAAATAAACAGTCTTCTCATTTATTATATATATTTTTTATTTTGCACAATCAATGTATTCAAGCATCCAATCTGCAAAAAAGCTCTCGCGCATCTTCATGTGACCCACAAAAACGACACATTGCAGAAAATGTATTTCATGAAAGTTAGACCACCGCTTAAACACTGGAGATAATTCGTAATAAAAAAGGCAGAAAAAGAAAAAACCCCACAAAATATTCAAAAAAACTGACTCGATGTCATGAAGTGAGGGATGGAAATACAGTAAGTGCTAAATTAATTTCAATATCTTTTACGCTTTACATTAGGCAATATGATTTCTTTACACTTAATGTTAGCTGGATTCATTAGCTAAGTTAGCTAGCTGTTAACACGCGACGAAAATGTAATTTGATGAAAAAATCAGTGTGTAGTCTAAAGTTGTACATTAATTTTATTTTATTTATTTATTTATTTATTTTTGGGTCTGGCTGTAAAATGGACAGAAGCTACAATAAAGTGCAAAAGTTTGCACCCCCACCCGCTTTGGTTTCTCGGTTAAACAAAATGAGAAAATATACTTTTACTCTATTAGACGTTTGCATATCACAATAACCGTTTTTTTTCTAGTAGAAAATCTAAACATTACAGCATTACAGAGTGTCAGAATTCATATTTTTTACCTCAGAAGTTCACATCCCATTTGTCTTATGCATGGCTTTAAAAGAAAAACGTTTCTTTTTGTTACACGTGATAATGAGGGAATATCTCCAAATCTAATCAAATTATTGCCCTCATCACACCTCAATAACAGCTGGATCCCGTTCACCTGAACAGCACACCCTGCTGAAACAAAACAAAACAAAACACGAGCTGAGCTGGTCAGACTGGTACTGTAGACCTCTTCTGGGGCTGGTGAATTGTCTTCCAGCTTGTCTGAATAGGTTGAGCTTTTCTAAACGCTGTAACGTGTTATTTTCTTAATATGATGTCGTTCTAGCTACTAAATAAAGTCCACCATTTTGACAAGCTCATCCTGTGTGTTCAGAGCTATTTTGATCAACAAGGCTAAAGATACCGTAAATTATGGCTTTTGGTTTTGTTCTTTTTTTCTATACAATCATGATGTGAATGTTCTTTAAGATTCTCTTCCATTAAACAGATTAAAAAGAAATCACAAGATATCTTGTTTGCATATGATCACAAGTCATAGAGCGAGAACGAATAAAGCTTACAGCAGGGCAGCCAGACACACACACACACACACAAACACACACACGCACTCACACACGCACGCACACACACATACACACACATACACACACATAAACACTTTCATGAGCTTTAAAAGGGAATTTGTCGCAGTGCCCGTCCTGCACTCAGAAACTAGTAGATTAGTGTATAAAGCAGAATATAATAAAGCCTCACTCGAGCACTTCACTGAAAAAAGCCAAAATTACGCATGATCACATTAAAGTGCAACATTGATTAGTACCAATTTTTTTTCTCATCCATAAAGAGTTAGCGTTAGCTTGTCCAATCTGCAGCACTGCTATGTAAATGATAACCATGTCAGGAAAAAAAAAACATGCATGATATCCATTAAAAAAATGTTTCGGCCAGATATAATTATAACACAGCTCTATAAAAACTTAGAAATCACATAAGGCTGTGGGACACTGAATAAATTATCATTTTTCTGGATCTCTATAAATAAAACACTTTGCCATGAAACTTCATGTTGCACAAGCATGATCTTCTTGCTGTTATGATCTAAAATAAAATTCATACATTTATTCGTTTATCTTCTCTACCGCTTATCCTGTGTACCGGGGCGTGGGAGCCTGGAGCCAATCCCAGGAGACTTTGGTTACACACACATCACACATTCATTCATATACTATGAGCAATTTGGGAACATTAATTAACCTAATCTGCATGTCTTTGGACTGTGGGAGGAAACCGAAGCACTCGGAGAAAACCCACAAAGCACGGAGAGAACATGCAAACTCTACACACACACACACACACACACACACACTCTGGACGTACAAAGCGACAGTGCTAACCACTAAGCCACTTGCCAGTATTGCACTTTCAATTTCGATGTAAAATAAAATGCCCAATTCTAGACAAAAGTGATTCCGTTCATTTCTATGGCACAGATGCTTAATTGATCTGCTTATCTGGATAAGTGGATAAAAAGACTCCAGACTCCATCTGAAACAAGCATGAACTCAAATGCTGCCTCACATTTTCGTGATCAGAATATGACGGCAGTAACGGCTCTGGTGTGAAATGAAATGGACAGTGAAATGGACAAGGCCTGTGTGTGTACAGTACATTGGTAAATCAAATCATGTACAGTGCACAGTTTGGTAATGTACAGTACATCAACAGCAAAAAAAAAGAAAAAACTCTATATAATCAATTCTGATTACAAAATTTAAATTAAAACACTGACAGAAGTGGCATATTGGCTGGCACTGTGACCTCACACCGACAGGGCCAGGGGTTCGATTGCCGCCTTGGGGTCTGTGTGAGTGGAGGTTGCATGTTCTCCCCGTGCTTGGTGGGTTTCCTCTGGGGACTCCGGTTTCCTTCCACAGTCCAAAGACATGCAGATAAGGTTAACTGGCATTTTCAAAAAGCCTATAGTGTGTGTTTGTGTGTGTGTGTGTGTGTGTGTGATGGATTGGCACCCTGTCCAGGGTGTACCCTGCCTCATGCCCAAAGTCTCCTGGGAAAGGCTCCATGGATAAACCTGTATAGGACAAGTGATAGATAAGATGAATGATTGAAAAGCACTGTATATCAGATAAAAAACCTACTACTGTAAGACCTACTGTACCGTGTGACTGTACTAAAGATGTATTCAGCTTGCTGCATTCAATAATTTGCCCATGGAATACTTCTATGTAGACAAATTTATTATCTTTTTTTTTTTCTTATGAATTTGCACACACATTTCAGCTCTCCAAGAAACTGGAAATACAGTATTGGCAAAATGAATGTATGCCAATTGCTGCACATTTCTAGAATGTGTGGTGTCTTTTAACATGCTTTCACGTGTGAACTCTACTTTGATTAAACAGTGCTCCACTACAGCTTTTGTTTGCCAAATCCATTAATATTTGTTTACGCCTCTTTTTTCTTAACTGTTTCTTCTTCCTCAGATATTATAATGATGCCTTTGGAAGTGTATGTGAAGAAATAGAGCAAACTCCTTTTAGTTAATAAAGCTCATCTGCTGAAGGGGGAACACGTTAATGCTTGACAAAAAGAACGAAATGCATGTTGATCATCCCAGTGACCAGGCATTTAAAGATAAACAGCCTAAAACTGCGCTTCACCACCTGGCACACTGAGATCATTATAACAATTTGCTAAGACAAACCTCATGGACCTGCACGCTGTCCACTAGCTGCAAAGAGACATTTGAAAGCACTCGGCTTTTGCTAAACAGGTGAAAGCGCTCTGTATTAGTTTAGCACTGAGAGTGTCTGAAGAGTGGATGCTAACACCAGCTCAGCCATCAGAACAGCAGCTAGCAAAATAGCAAGCTACTGCAGCTAAAGACAAAACAGACGAGTTTGATTCTCAACAGCTAGCTAGCTAGCTAATCAATTTTTTAAATGATATGTTAGCAGGGTAGCTCTTATCATAAAAGTCTGGCACTGTTCTCCAGACGTTAGCAAGATAACATTAAACAAGCTACGTATTGATTCATAGTCAAAAAGCTCAACAGCTGATGGTTTTAAGGACGAATTTGAATCAACACTGATTTCAAATACGGATGTGCAGGAATAAGACTGTAGTGTGAGTTCTAACAACATAAAAATAAATAAATAAATAAATAAAACATGACTATCAGATGTGTAGCATTAGCATTCTACAAGTCTTGGCCAGTAGACGTGCGGTCATCGGTTAGAGTCCGGGCTCTTGGCTGGGATCTGGCCCTGAGGTGGTCTGTGTTCCCCCAGGATGGCGGCGACGAGCGCTTCGGGGACACTGATGCCATTAGCCGGGCTCAAAGGACTAAGAGAGGGTGAGGACGACTCAGGGGAAAACAGGCGCTCCTTCTTGGTGTTCGCGGCATGGCGAGGCGAAACAGGCAGGTCCCTTGGTTTTAGACTGAGGGACTGCAGGGCGGGAACGGCCGGGCTACGACTGCGATGGTGCCGCTGCGGCCGTTTACTGGAGCGTGTCCTCGGACTCGGACTCCGTGAGCTGGAAGCCAGCAGGACCAGAGTGCTGTCGTCTTCCGAGCTCTCGTCTGAACTGTCTGAGCGGGATGGATACGGAGGAGCTGGAGGGGAACAGACGGGTAACTGAACCTGGAGGTGAGAGAGGGGTGCGGAAAGGAAAAGAACGTTGAAGAGAGACAAGAAAAAATGGAAAGGAAAAAAAATTCTATATGGAGCGACTATAAATTACAGTCTCACATTCAAAAGATGAAAGTAACTATGTCTTGCTGTAGACTGTAAATATTTTTCATCATATTATATATGAAACCAAAGCCAATAAGGAACTATAAAGGCTGCTCCTATATACAGTACGGATGATAATTGTAAAATGATGCTACTAGGCTCTTAACATTGTCTGTGATTACAGCCACGCCCTTCAGTGATTTCATTTCATTGTCATTTCAGTGTCTTCTAAAGGGACATGGATGAGGGGAAAAATGGGTGGAGTTAAAAAAAAAAAAAGAAGGAAAAAATAATCGGGATATGGGAGGGAAAAAACTAATAGTTCCGGGTCAGTCTTCCAGTAGCAAAACGTGGAAAGCACATGTACGTCAGTACATTTAAGTGTTAAAGTAAAGTCAGCGCCATTTTCCTTCTGCAGATTATAATTTTTTTTTTTTTGTGTGTGTGTGTGTGTGTGTGTGTGTGTGTCCCATGTCCCAATTTATTTTTTTTGTTCTTTTTTACTTCCATCGTATTTTTCTCCCCCTTACCCACGTCCCCTAATGGAGCAATGAACTTATGACCAGCTGGTTTACTGCCAAACACATTCTTTGTGCTAAGACTAAACACCAGGTGACTGTATTACTGAATTTGACTCAACCTGGAACGGCTCTGTAATCCCCACAATGCTGTTCATGTTATGGCTGTAGTAACCCAGCACGTATTCTCCTGCATCTCTGGGCAAATCCTCTTCTGGAAAAGTCACCTGAAAGCAAAACGAGAACTTGAGCACAGAAATCAGATCTACTTGCTGGTTCGACCGTTGTAAGGTCTTTAGAGTAATCTCACGTACTAAGCAGATTATCTCAGTGCTTTTCAGGCTTACTGTGCATATTTTGTTAAATTACCTGAGTGGAATGGTCTGATTTGGCCCAGACATAGACTGCATAGTCCTTATGGTGTTTGAATCCCACCTGGAAGATGGAAGGTCGCAGAAGACGTATAAAACAGCATTAAAAACTCACATGTCGCATTTATTGTAATGTGCAAAGTTTAATCAGAGGTCATTAATTCACTGTGTTTACGAGAATAATTGAATATGTTCACCCCTTTTTGCGAATCAATTTTTCTAATAGCTCAGAGTTCAAGTTGTGACACAACGCTGACGTTTCTCAATATGCTGCAACTCCTGGGAAATGGATTAGATAAGAGTAATTGCAGCATCTTGGATTGGGTCTATCTTAATAATTTACCAACACATCTGAAGAACATGAAGACATTAACAACAGTTAAAAGCTGACAGTAAGTTTAGTAATTCAATACCCTTGTATAAAGTAATTTCACTGCTTTTGCTCAGCATCAACAACGTCAGAATGGTGCATTTGATTGAAATCTTAATGAATTAGTTGGAACACACCAACTGCTGGTCATTTACCTGGTTATATTTGTAAAAGCACTGTTGCTAGGCAACCGATCACTATTACACGTTTTCCACCAAGGCAGTTCAGAACCAGTGCTCAATTTCAAACTAACGGAAGAAACACACCATGCATGGGGACAACACGCAAACTCTGTGAGGGCATTATTTTATATTTGTTAAATTAAAAAAGCATTGTCCTAAATGAACAAATGTCCAGCATAATTTACCAATGAAAAAATGAAATCTTACTACTTGTAAATAAAAAAACAAAAAACTATCTTGCCTGTGAATTGACAATAATTTACGAATGCAATACTACTACAAATATAAGAAGTAATATAGAAATATACTTCAGGGTGAAAACATTGAAAAACTAATATATTTGCAGCTTTGAGATCATTAATGTGGACTTGTGAGGGGAAGTTTGGATCATTTTCGTGACTCGGTTCTTTGAACCTTGTTCATCAAAATAAAAGAAATCTTTTTTTGAGTCATTTAGTTCATTTTTTAAATTTATTTTTTTTAATTAGAAATAAAATAAAATGTTACATTTTCAATATTTTCTATTGTCAAATGTTATATTGTAATATTTTCAATAAGCAGAAAATATCTATATCTATATATCTGTGGTCTATAGTTCCAATAATGAAAAATATTACAGTGCAGCTAAGGACATATCATGATAAACAGAATGAGCAGCTCACCTCTCATATCTTCTGGTCTGAAATGTTCATTCTTTTACGCTATTAGCTTCTATGAGAGTCACATGACAAAAGAACAAATAATTCAGACTAGAAGACTCATGAGAAAAAACGCCCAATTCTGTCTCCTGTGTAAAGCACTGAATAGAGTTTATCGGAGTCATGTGACGAAAGAACGAATGATTTGGACCAAGACTCAAAGGTAACTACTCATTTCTGTTTCCTGTACATAACCGACAGAGGAATTTGTGATGGTTTGGGATTGCATGCCCAGTACAAAACAAACTACAGGGGAACCTTGGATTACGAGCATAATTCGTTCCAGAAGCGGGCTCATATTCCAAAACACTCGTAAACCAAATAGAATTTCCCATAAGAAATAATGAAAACAAAAATTAGTCGTTTTACAATGTGTGTGTAGAATCGCCTCGCCTCATCTTAAACAGTAAAACTCCTCCTCCCTCTCCCCACCTTGCTTTTTAAGTTTCACAACTAACACACACAACACAAATACTGTTTTAATGAATTAAAACAGTAAAAGAACTAAAAATAACAAATGGACCAGCACCTTACCTTTGAAAAGAATCGTGACAGAGCAGAGTTTTCTTTGTAAGTAAAGCGTGTGTGTGAAGCCGGGGAGTGTGCGTGTGTGCGTGTCGGTGCCAAATTATGCGCGCACACATACATAGGACGGTGAGTAAAGTGTATGTGTGTGTGTGCGTGTGTGTGTGTGTCGGTGTGTGTGGGGCACAGTGTCAAATTACGCACACGCACACACATAGGAGGGAGAGGGAGATGATGATCATACCAGTAAGAGATGAGCACTAAGACCCAGCAGGGGAGACGATTACCCATAATTCCCGCTGAGCAAGAGAGAGAAAAATATTTGGCTCAGTTGTGATCACTTGACACTCGGTGTCAAAATAAGAGCCGCATCCGTGATATTTGGCATGTTTGGCATGATACTCGGCACTCGTAAACTAAGACTTTTGCTCGGTTTGCAATTCAAAATTCATTAAAAATCTTTGCTTGTCTTGCGGAACATTTGTGAACCACGTTACTCGCAATCCGAGGTTCCACTGTAATCACTCTCTGAGACTCTCTGAGTCACGTTAAAAAATCTGGTTGGCTCTCGTTTAGCTCTTGCAGAGTTCCAAAGTTTTAACAATGACTTTATTCTTCTAAATTCAGTTTTAAAAGGATGCACCTGCTCACCCTTGACCCACTGTAACAATATGATCAACACGGGCGAGGTGGCGATTTGGGGTCAAGTGAATAACAGAGAGTACTACAGAATGTCTCCACCTATATTTTGCATGTTTGGCATTTCTTTGTAAAAAAAGAAGTCATTGCTGCTGCTCATGATGAACACGTGTTAACGTGTCTGGTGTTTGCTTGGAATTGTACTTGGTATGCTTTCCTTTAAATAATCCTTGTGCCTTAAATAATCTTTGTCGTGCTACACCATACCACATTCATATGCATTCACGTGTCTCTACAGGTAAAACTCAAGGGAGCTTTTGGAAGACATTTAGCCAAAAAGTGTAAATCTCTGCTCTTCTTCAGCACACCCCTTTAAACATAAGTGTTTACAATGCTACAGTATGTCAGTATGTTGAAATTGACATATCCTGGAATATACCTGTACAATCAGGGAAGAAAAACTCCATACACGCGATAACCTTTTCATTCAGTACATACAGGTCGTCAGCTGACTTCAATTTACTGCCACATAACGTTGCTGAGTCTGGACCATAACACTGCCTTACATGACCTTTATTCACTGATCCACTGTCCAAACTTTATGCTCCTGAAGCTTGGTGGTTGTGAGGTTTGAACCTGGGATCTTCTGAACCGTAGTCCAATGCCTTAACCACTGAGCTACCCCTGCCACAACAATGTAATCATAGTTGTTTCCTTTGCTTGATGAAGGGTTAAAATTTTTACCTTCTGAAAGGTATTTTTCCACAATGATGGGACTCGTCTTGTGACATACCGTAGGTGTTTAAGAAATTTAAAGCTACACACTGCATCAGTTAAGACTTAAAGAATTATTGACCGATGAAAAATATAACTCACTCCTTCACTTACTCATCATCTATATCGCTTTGTCCTGTGTACAGGATCACGGAGGGCCTGGAGCCTATCCCAGGAGACTTAGGGCACGAGGCGGGGTACACCCTGGATGGGGTGCCAATCCATCGCAGGATACACACACACACACGCTCATTCACACACTACGGGCTATTGCCAATTAGCCAGATTAGCCAATTAGCCTAATCCGCATGTCTTTGGACTGTGGGAGGAAACCAGAGTACCCGGAGGAAACCCACCAAGCACGGGGAGAACATGCAAACACAGAGACCCAAAGCGGGAATCGAACCTGGACACTGGATGTGCAAGGTTACAGTGCTAACTACTAAACCACTTGAACAATATTAATCAAATCAAAATGATCCGATTGTAGTCTCTTAATAAATATAGTATCCATGATGCCTGACACTTTACCCACTTCTTGTGTAAAATTCCATTTGATCGAACCATAATGTTACAAACTAACATAATCAGTACCAATAATCAGTACTTACATGTACGGTATGTGCCACGTGGCTTAATCGTTACCTTCGTATCTAACAGTGACCAGTTTTTGGCATTCACATTGCTCAGCTGCTTGGCAATAAAGTCAATATGACTTCAACTACTAACAACAGTAGACACGAGCTTTAACAATCACTTTCTTGGCGCGTTACTAATAAGGCTTCGTTACAGACGGATGTTAGTAACATGTCTAAAATGACTCACGGGCAGTTCAGGTTACACACACAGCTTTCAACCAAATACATGTATAGGCTTAATTATCTTACACTGTTTTTCAATTAGGTCCTGAATAGTAACTCTTTGGAATGGAAAGTAGCAAAGACGCTAAATGTATTTGTGTGACAAATTAGTGGAGGCTGGTGGGGATTTTACACAGGAAAGCTAAAGCCTAAGATCTACAGTATATCTTATAACAATAGAGCTATTATGGTTAAGCATTGTACAGTATCATGGCATACCAAGAATAATATTGTGGCAAAGTACACACACACACATACACACACACAAACTGACTAAAGAAACTGACTAAAATCTTTTAAAAAAAATTAAATAAATTTGCACAGTGCATGTAGGATTACAGCCACCGGTGCTTTCGGTTATGGATACGTCACCAAAGTGGAATGAGAAATATGAGCACCAGTGGACATCAAGAAGAGCAGGCACAATCGCATTGTGCGAAATCCTCTAAACTATTCTGAGAGTCTGACAGTAAAGGTCTAAGTGCTGGGGAAATGAAATCTAAATTGGCTGCAAAACAGGTGCTGGGGTGGCGCAGCAGTGAGCACCTGAGGTTCAATTCTGGCCTCAGGGTCTGTGTATGTGGAGTTTGCTGGTTCTCCCTGTGGTTGGTTGGTTTCCTCCGGGTTCCTACAGTCCGAAGACATGCAGATCAGGCTAATTGGCGTTCCTAAATTGCCCGTAGTGTATGCGTACGTGTGTACCAGGGTGAACCCCGCCTTGTGACCTTTAAGTTCTTTAAGTTCCCTGGGATAGTCACCAGGCCCCCGGCAACCATGTATACAGTGTAGAGAATTACAGCCTTCTTTAAGAGGACATACCAAACACCATTCTCTGCAAACACAAATTCACAGACTCACAGAGACAGAGAGAGAGAGAGAGAGAGAGAGAGAGAGAGAGAGAGAAATAACACGGCTACTGGATCATAGATAGCTGTGGCATTCAAACATGTGATTTTTTTTTATACTGTATGGGGGAACACCAGAGAGATAAACCTATGTTTTTGTTTTTTATGAAAGTGAAAGGAATTCTATTTAAGGGGTTAAATGACACTACTGCTACTTTTGCTACGAAAGTATGACACACCTGCTGAAACATGCAAAAATGATGTTGGTTTGTGTTTGAATTGCAAGGGTTATTGTAAGTTCAGTGGTCCCTCATGAACTGCATTTGAACTGCATTCATTCTTACCTTGTACAATCCCACCCAATCCCAGGAGCTCCTCTGGAAACTAGACGCTGTAGTGAACCTGGCTGTCGCATCCGACACTTTGGTCCACTCCTTCTCTACCTCCAGCTCGACTAAAGGCAGGTCCAGTTTAAAGGGAAACTGCAGAGACAGGAACGTTTTAATGCGGCGCTAAAGACGTCTGGCGTCTGTCTAGCAAAGACATCAACGTCTTTGTTTTGTCTGACCTGCAGTGAAAAAAGTGCAGAGACAGGTTTGTGGTCGCTAACAGTGTAGCCCATGTGACTGCGGTAAAAAAGCGGCGTGACCCGTGTCGTCCCACCGAGCCACGAGGTGAGCCCCCGCTGCAGTGCGGCATTGTGGGACGGGACGGGGGAACCCGTCCTGCGGAGACGCCACAGGATTCTGTCTGTCCAAGCGGGTTTCCTCTTCTTAGCGCTGACAGGCAGACAAACAGAAAAAAAAACTATTGTCTAAATATTGACAACGCCAATAAAACGACTTTAGTTCTCACAGACATACAGTATACACACCTCGTGTCGTACGTGTGTGTTCCCACATCAAACTTGTAAGTCGGTGGGAAATTTAGAGGGCCTTCCACGAACTCATCCATCACAGACTCGCGCTTTTTCGCTATGTTGAGCTGAAAGACAGAAACAAAATAGAAAATTGTACTGTACGTAAAACTTTTTTGGTTTAAAATGCTCACAGTCAATGAGTCAAAAATGATGATTAAAAGTTCCATCGGCCGCACTGTTTCATCAGCGCTTTCAGTTCAAGTCTCCCCAGTCGGTGCTGTGCGGGTGTGAACATGGAATACACATTATTGAATTGAAAGGTCTTAAAAGGTATTGGAGAAACTGTTGGGTGTGAGAGCACTTCGTTTCTGTGAGCTGTTTCCACTTGATAGCTTTTTAAAGCTTTGGTTGGCTACAACTGCAGTCTCTATGAAGATAGAAGGTGTTTAAACGGTTTTACGTATTAGATGTCAATCTTAGCATGCTAAATACATACAGTAGCATACCAACCAACATACACAGAGCTAAATGAAATGTCCCCTGTGACCACAGCAAATTACTCATTTCTGCATCACTATAAATACTAGTATCAAAGAGTACCAAAAAATGCATTTTATTGCCAAACATTTGAACACAGCGACACAGCAGCTCTTCTCTTTACGCTCTGTGTGCGATCAGAAATCTGGTGATGAGGCAGCCTCTTGTGGCGGTAAAAGGAACTGCAGTAAACTTTAACATCTGTTACAAAGAGGATTATTACTGTATATCACTCACTCATTGTCTATACGACTTTGTCCTTCATGCACACAGACCCCGAGGCAGTAATCGAACCCAGGCTCAGACTGGAGGAGCAAGGCGACAGTGCCAACCACCTAGTATACTTTATCATGATTATCACACCAAATGATTTATTTTATGGGTTAAATCCGATATTTCCACATCTCATCGATGAGTATAACATGTCTTCTGTATACAAAGAAACCCGTGTAACTGTACACTGTCACAACTGACTAAAACCAGTCGTACAGGCAACCCGAGAGAGTCTCAGGGGGCCTCACCTGATCTTTCTCCCAGAGCACAGACAGTTTATTGTTCTCTATGGCACTTTTCACCACGTGGATATCGTAGTCGTCGATGCGGAAGTTCAAGTCGCCAAACCAGAACACGACGCTGTAGAGAAAGAGGACACACACACACGCAGGCAAGCTGGATGTTAGAGCTGGTTTTGGAATCAATCATACTGTAGCATCATTTTACTGTGATGTGTTATTCGCTATTTATACGAATGTGGTTAAATTATGCTCGCTGGAAGTTAACTGCAACTGACTGATATACACTCTAGTACAACCAAAAAAAACATTACAATATATTACCTTTAATACTGCCATATATTTAATTTTCTATTAGGGTTATTATAGTGTTCATGTAAAACCATACTGGCTAAAGTATTCAGTGAAACCAAACCTATAAGCTATGTGGACAGAGATGGTAAAAAAAATGCCAAATTCATTGCTAATTTAAACTTAAAAAAATATATATATATATATATTTTTTAGCTATTTAAAATTTCTCTTTCTTTATTTGTCAGTGTACCGAGAGTTAGTCAGATATTTATATGCTGCTGCAAAAAATGCTATAGAAATAAATGTAAAATAACTGAAACCTATATCTTCCCTACAGCCCTGACCCCACCCACTCGTGGTCCAGGACGCCCACGGCAGCGCCGGCTTCGAACTGCTGCTGCTGCAGGATGCTCTCGAAGTCCTCGATTCGCTGCTCCAGGTTCCGCATGTGAGCCGGCAGGTGGCAGTTTAGGAAGCACACGGAGTGACCGAACATCATCATCCTCACACTCACTCCACCCTTATTCCCCTAGAGAGCGAGAGAGAGAGAGAGAGCATCATTCTCATATTCAAAGAGAAAGAGAGCCTGATTCCTGATAAACTCAGAGATTTAATCATCAATGTTGTGATGAAAAGCAGTAACTGATAAAAGCACGTTTTTCTCTGTTAAAATCACTTTAACTAAAAAAGTGGATGTTGAGGAATTTTATCGAAGCAACAAAACACTGCATTTATGTTTGTGATTACGTATTGCCGCACGTTTCCCATGGAATGACTGAAACCCTCAGATGACATTACAGGAATTTATTAGTGAAACCGGAAAGGAACAAAATAGATTTTTGTCTCTTTAAAAAACAAAAACAGATAATGTGGTATAACATACATGAGACCCAGCTTAACCAAGCCGTACCATGACAAATCTGAACAACTAACCGCAGTGAAACTAGAACTGAAGTAGAGTTACTTATTAGTGAAATAATCTAATCTGTGACTGAGACTGGTGAGACACGTGATGTCCTGGGGCTGATGATTAGTGTACAGGTTGTCCCCAACTTACGAACGAGTTCCTTACTGGGAGCACATTCGTAAGTCAGATTTGGTCTTAAGTCCGACAAAGTGAGTCTTACATCCCAATAACACGAATATACAATGCAAGGCAAACCAATCCTGTGTGTGCTCCTGTACTCTCATGGTTTGTCCACAGTGAATGGACTTGGATGCATGTGCCGACAAGCAGCTGGTTTAGTAAATCGCAAAACAACACAAGAGATTAATTTAAGACTTATTTTGTTAGTATTGTCTGATTTATTTATTTATTTTTTATTTTAATGATGTTAAGCGTTTCCTTTTTTTATTTTTAATTCTTGATAGCTTTTAAAACTCATCCAGCGCTGTGTTAACTAACGGGCATGATGTAGCTTAGCTGGATGCCTAGCCAAAACAGTAACGGAATTGACAACTGACAAGTAAATAAAAAAATGAAAAATGACAACATGTTCTTAACGACTTACCTTTCAGCTCGCTGTCTGTTCAAACCCTGCCTCCTTTATATCAGATGACATCGATACACAGACGGAGTAGACCAGTGAAAGTTCATCCCAGTCGCATTTTCAGGTAATGCTAGCAGTGCATATGCTAACTAAGTTTCTTGTACCGACGACTCCAACTTCAATCAGCATGAGTTTGCCTGTTTTTTTTCTTTCTTCAATTTTGCCTCCAAAAATTTGATTTGGGATTCTAAATATTTTTGGCCATTTTGTTCCTGAAGATTAAGTTTGTCTAGATCCCTGCTCAGGGGTCAGTACTTGGTCCAATGTTGTTCTTCCGTCACATTAAACCACTACACTGAAAAACATCTCAGAATCTTAGCAAGTGAAATATTCTTCTAATAAATCTATAATTTCTTAAAATAAGTTTACAACACACCAAATACTATAATATTATTAAGCTTATTTCTAGTCAACTGTTACCAATTAATAATCAAACATGTCTTTCTATTGCAGATCATTTTGATTTGGTTTTTGGACATATATTTCTTGAACGAAGCAAAATTATCTACCAAAGGAGAAGACATTTTACTTGCAATTTCATCCACATTTAAAGAAAAATAAGCTTAGTAATCTTCTATTTGGTTTGTTATAAACTTATTTTAAGAAATTATAGGTAGGCTTGGCTAGATTCAAGAATATGTCACTACCTAAGATGTACATTTTTGTAGTGTATTCTTAATGATTAGAACTGATTATGCTGATGACACATAACTTTTTGTATCTTTTCCTCTATTACAAGATATCATTGGGATTTTTTAAATCTTCCGTCTACCTTGACAACACTAAACTGAAGTACGTACTATTCAATGACTTTTCCCTGTCCATCGTTATCAACACCTCCACTCTATGAATCGTATGTGCTTTTAGATGAAGGACCTACTGTAACTTCTCCCATCACAATGCATCCACATCACAACGGCATTACGTTCACACGATCACTAACACCTGGTGTCTCGTGTGTATCGTCATGGCGTCATACTGTATGAACAACAGCCTTGAGTCTAACCATTAAACCATAAGATCTGTCACTGTTGTATAATATTCTTCCGGCCTCATTCATACATCACTACTGTACACTGGCTGTGGAGGGGGACGCCTCGTTGAGAGATCTTTAAAACAGTGAGACTTCCGGCTTGATAATTCCTGTTCAAAAATGTGCATCAGCAAGGTTTAACATGCAGTAGCCTGTAATGGGGTTGTTGCTAATTATCAGGAGATGTGGGCTGTAATGTGATGATCTGTGTGTGACGCAGCACTAATGGACTGGGACAGGACAGAGGACAGCTGTATTGCCTGAGGGACATCAATCACACATCACTCACAGCCAGTAATTATAATCAGATTTCAGTTACAGGGGAAAATTTCTCTTCGAGCTAAACACTCGGTTTAATTTTCCCATGAGAGATTTTTGAATAATAAGCATCAGTTGAATAAGACTCTGTTGTCTTTACTAAGTTAACTCTAACATTCGTTAGTAGTGACGCAGACGTTTTGGACGTGACTGACTGAACATGCTGAAAAGTGATCATCCTGCTCGTCATTTACTGTGTTCACTCTCGGTTAAATACACAAGGTGATAAAATACTGCCTGTGTTACTGTGTGTGTGTGTGTATAGATGAGCTGCTGTGTCCTATTGCACACGGCGTAAAGGAGACTGCAGCACAACCTTGGAGCCATGACGTCATCAATACACAAGCCCTGTGACGTCTGCACACCGGCGCACGAAGATAAACACACACCCAGCTTACTCTCTCTCTCTCTCTCCCTGGGTAGCACTGATCATTAAAGATCCACCTAAACATCAAGGTCAAAGCCTTAAACACATCTCTGCTGTTATAGATCGAAACATATAAGAGGAGCAGAACCGCCATAGTGGCTGAACATAATTGCAGAAACA
Organism: Clarias batrachus; assembly: GCA_003987875.1. Lineage (NCBI taxonomy): Eukaryota > Metazoa > Chordata > Actinopteri > Siluriformes > Clariidae > Clarias > Clarias batrachus. Next base: position 1,253,790 of record QMIH01000032.1, read on the forward strand.
TGGAATTTAAAGGAAAACTCAACATGTAGTGTGTAATTGAGGTTTCAGGCTATGATGAGCTGACAGAGCGGCATTCGTGCTCCTTGGCACAGATTCTTCATGTCTTTGCAAATGTACATTTTCTGGTTGGTGTTTTAATGTTGATAGGAGAGCGCTTTCTAACAAATTTTTCCATAATTTCCTTAACATACTATATTTTTTTATATAAATAAAATAAGATATGAGGTATGTACATGCCATTTGGCGGAGTCATCCTGGAAGAAGCCACGCCCACATGATATAACTTTTTTTTTTTTACAAAAATTAAAGAATGAACATGATCGCTCACAAGAACTCTATTAATTTGCAATGATTCTTCCTTTTAACATGAGAGATCACAAGTTTACTCAATATTAGCCCCGCCTACTTTACACAGACTGCAAAAACATAGAAGGTCGCCAATCAATCCGACTGAGAACCAACACTGACCTACAATTTATGTAAATAAATCCTAATATGATCATGTCCGTGTGTCAGGACTCACCCAGCAGCCGCCCAGGCCAGTTCGTGTCCTTTGGGTCTGAATCCCACGTAGGAACGGCAAATGGCAAAACTTGGAGAAAACCAGCAGCAAAACGCCTTGCATCCTCTGAGACGCCACCTACGGGCCAAAACAGGAACCGCACTCAGATAAAAACACAATATAACTTGGCATCTGTGCAGAATTGATTGTTCTTACAATCTAGTAAACAGATAGTAGATAGTAGGTATAGTAGGAAGTTGATCTGTGCATGTACTGTATACTCCTCTTTAGTGCGTGCTCCTTCCTGCATTGTTTCAATTTGCTACTGTAGCTAAAGTCATCATTAGAGCTTATGACCTGGGGTTAAGTTAGGAATTAGAAATGAAGTATGTTCCTCTTCTTTCCTTGAAGCGTAAAATTTTGCAAGAGTAATGTTCTGCGCAGAATTACAGGTATATTGTCATTCTAGCCATATAAAAGTATGGACGGATGGTTTCACTACATGCCGCTGGCACATCGGGCAACGGATCCACATCCACTATTCTGTGGCAGGTATTTACAGGGTCAGGTATCCCAGCACTTGGGGGTGAAGGACCTTGCTCAAGGGGGCCAACAGTGGCAACCCGGCGGCGTCTGGGCTCGACCTGGGCACCTTAACCACCGAACAAAACAGGTTTTCATATTGTTTTTTTTTTAAAAAGAGCTTCACATACACATATAATTGGGATGAGCAATAAACATACATACTTGCAGATGAAAGGTTTTTCAGACCCTTTCAAGTTTTGCACATTCTGTTATGCTTCACATCTTAAAATAGACTTGAATCATTTTTTTTCTTGTCATTCTACACACAATACTCCACAGGTTTTTGAAGTGTTTTGTTAATCTGTGAAACTACAGCCTGCTGGGAGTTTGCCAAAAAGCACCTGAAGGACACTTGAACCAGATGAAGAAAAACCCTCGGGACTGATGAAACAATTATTGAACTACTTGGACACAATTCCTCGTGCCTTGTGCGGAGGAAATCGAGTGCAGCCGATGCCTCGGTTAAATTCTGCACAATTGTCAAGCATGACTCAAATATTCACTGCTTTTAAGTACTTTTTAATCATTATTTATTCAAAAGCTATTTCAACATTTTGCCAAGTTATATTTCTCAATCATGATTATATTACTAATTGTTCACTAATATAAACCCAATCATAGGGATGATGATGATTAACACAGAAGGCTTTGCTAGTCAGGTGTTAGTCATTAAAAAAATCCAACAATATTTAATTCAAACATTATTAATTCGTATATCTCAGTTTCAGTTTCATTCACGCAGCTAAGTGAACTGATTTTCAACTCTATTTAAAAACAATGGATTGTGTATGAGACAAAGTTCTTATAAGTGGGTGGAGACGTTTACTGACCAGCACGTAACCGGAGCGGCCGAGTGTGTCCATGCACAGCTCGCTCCACTGGTCTATGAACAGTGCATCCTTCAGCCTCTTGTTGATCATACAGTTCACCTCTTGCAGCCTGATGAAAGGCATACACACACACACACACACACACACACACACACACACACACACACACACACACAGGACGTGAAAAAGAAAGACATCAGCGCAGTGAGATAGACAGTCAACAAACCCTGATCCTGCAGGACTTCACCACCCTGGAGAATTTCTTTCCAACCCTTTAGGCTAATGCACCTGCGCCCACCAATTTGGATGTGTTTTATATTTTGGAAGTGTGTCAGATTAACGCTTGCACTGAATCGAATGGAAAACATCCAGTTGCAGGTTTGGACACGTAGAACGACATGGTGGAAAACAACAATCTGTCTCACCCAACAATAAACATGTCCGTGCTCCCATCGCTGACTCCCGGCCCGAACAGTCCGCTGATGTCATCAGGTGGCATCGCTGAGCCAACGTTCCATGTGACAATGTGAACCCTAAACACAAAAATACACTCTATAACAAAACGGTCTATCACAAACCAGTTTGATTTCATTTACAAATAATTTATTTCATATACAGTGGAACCTTGGATTACGAGCATAATTAATTCCCGGAAGCAGGCTCGTATTCCAAAACACTCGTAAACCAAATCAAACCTTCCAATAAGAAATAATGAAAACTCAAATAATTTGTTCCACAGCCCAAAAAATGAATACAGAAAAATAATGAATACAATATATAAAGTAAAAATAAAACAAATTAACCTGCACTTTAACTTTATAAAAAGTTAAAATAAATCCCAAACCCTTTTGTGTCCGTTTGTGTGCGCAGGCGCCATGTATTTGTGTGTGTATGTGTGTGTGTGTGTGTGTGTGTGTGTGTAGAATTAGCCCCTTCCCTCACCTCGTCTTACACAGTAAAACTCCTCCTCCCTACCCCACATCGCTTTTTAAGTTTCACAACAAACACACACACAACGGAAACGCTGTTTTAATGGGAAAAAGAGAAATCTCTCTAATGAATCTCTCAAATGACACTCGCGTGAGTGCACACTGCTGTTAAGTAAAAAAAAACAAAAGAAATGAACCAGCACCTTATCTTTGAAAAGAATCGTGACAGAGCAGAGTTTCTGTGTAGGGCAGAGTGTGTGTCTGTGTGAAGCCGGGGAGGGGGGTTGTAAAGGCGAGAGAGTGTGTGTGTGTGTCGGTGTCAAAAAACTCGGCACTCGTAAACCAAGATATGCTCGTTTTTCAAGTCAAAATATATTAAAAATCTTTTCTCGTCTTGCGGAACACTCGTAAACCGAGTTACTCACAATCCGAGGTTCCACTGTACATAAAAATGAGAACCACAACATGAAGGGGTCTGGTTAATAGCTATCATGGAAGTACTGAGAGAACCACAAATTGACGAGTAGAACCACAAAATAATCTATTAATGAATCTATCTATGTTATAAGCTAAAAACTATATAATTGTGCTAAATATTGACAAAATCAAGTGGAGAAAGAGAAATACCTTTAATGCCTTAGATTACATTAATGCAGAACCACACAGTTAATAGAGGAAACCACACTTGAGAACATTGAGAATAGTGAAGAATGCCGTTAAGGACCGTGTTGTTAATTAGAGAACACTTTAATTACTGGGGAAATGCAGCATCATTTAGAAAACAATTCTGTAAACACGCAGAGCTTAAACCCAAACGCACAACCATGACGAGCCGTTAAAAGAGAAAAATAAGGGAATTTATTTACAGGCTTGTATCAGTTCCAAACACGGTTTTAAAAATAAATGTGTCTGGAATGATCCGCACAGCCTGGCAGAACTTGGCACCGTCTCTTCTTTGCAAACATGAACTAAAAGGAACTTGATCAACATGACATGACACAAAAAAAATCTCCAGATTTCACAAACACAGACAACAGCAGAGTTCTGAGAAATAAAGAAAGAAAGCATGGTGAGAGCATGGACTCGGTGAATGACAGAAAACTAAATGTGCTAAACAAAACTGGGAATTGTGACAAATTCCATTAATGTAGAACCACATCGTTAATTAGAAGACAATATCACTAATGGAGATCCAAATTAGGAAACAGTGTCATTAATAGGGAACTCCTGTACATTGTTAATGGGGATCCATATCAGCAACGAAAGAACAATGCCATCGATAGAGAACCAGACTTTTACTAGAGAACCAGTCTGTTAATTACTAAGCAATGGCAATAAAAGAAATGAATGAACCCCTACACATGGGCAGGGGAAGATCAGTGGTCCCCGGTCCAAACCTAAGCACCAACCAGTTTTGAGCGTCTGCCAAATGCCATAAAAGTAAATATACAGTAAATGCAAAATGACCAACCTGGGAAATAAACCATTTTTGGTCCTTGGCAGTGGAATAAAATAGCAAAAGCAAAAAAAAAAAAAGAGAGAGAGAGAGAAATTAAATGTAATTATTTTAATCACATACACGGAACATTAAATCCGCACCAGGACCGAGGACTAACGGAAGGAAGTTTTCATTACCTTGTGATCAACATGTGGGGTCTCTCTGAAAATGAGACGCTAGTCTCTGCAGGGCTTTCCTATTTAATAATAAATGAGCAGATCAATAAAGTAATGAATAAATAATGAAAGAAGCAAGCCATTACAGTCCATCAGTATTACTGTACAGCATGTTGTGTAAATGAATTAGGACAGAGCAAAGGAAACATCGATATGACTACGGATCAAACATAAAGTTGTAGCACTACGCATTCTGGCAGCAATGATGCCATGCATGGACGGACTAATGGGCTTTTAGTGGCGCCTAAAATTTTCTTCTATGACCAACAGTCTGGGCAACAAACCACAATCACTCTTATATATAGTACATATGTGTTCCTGTAACATTTGACTACATCATTGTGCAGTTTTTTCTTTTTCACAGACATCGAATCACACCGTGACCTAATACAGTACTGAAAAGTGTTTACTACTGAGTGTACTAAGTCTAAAACCTAAAGTGGGTTTGGAAATAAGGGTCATAGAGAAGTGATCTCGAACTGCTTCCAAATGAAATCTAGCACATCTAGTTTCATTGTAGTGAGAAAGTGATTGGACTCTGAACTGACCCAGAATGCAGGATATGAAGCAAGCATGCTGTGTGTTTTGGGTTGCATCATTTAAAAGAAAAGAAAAATTTAATGCGAGGTGAGAAACTGAGCCACGAGATGCAAACTGAGCCAAAGCACAGAGCTGTGTGTAGTGTTACAGAAATGCCACGTGCTCTGGAATAATAAGCCAACAAATAAGAAAGCATGGATTTAATACAGAAAACGTTAATATAATCATCTAATCATTTATTTTGCAACGGTGATCTTTGTGATTTCTGGGCATGTTCTTTTTTTCATGTTCTATATGTGTATATACACATTTGTATTCAGTTATTATATATGTATTAGAAGTTTTTACAAAAGAGTCTAACTTAGTTAAGAAACCAGCAGCTGAAATGTTACAATAAAATATCGTTTGAAGCAGCGATGAGCGGGCCCAAGCACCTGTGCCATCACCACCTGCTCCGCATCGCACCGCACAACCTATATGACTTTTATGTATGTTAAGACTTCCAAAAAGCTCTGGTTGCTGATGTCACTCAATGTGGGCTGGGTTTGGTGGCGATTGTAATGGTGCAGGTGCCTGGGTCGGTCATCGTTTGTGTAGAATGTGTAGTGTGTGTAGGATGTATTGTCTGTGTGTAGTGTGTGTGTGTGTCTGTGTAGTATGTGTGTGAGTGAGTATGTATTAGTGCTGATGTCATAAATGTACGTTTTACAAATGACCCAAAATATCTGACCACGTGTTGAGTTGAGCCCATGAGATGCATGCAGTGAAAATTGTTCAGCTCAGTGAGATCTAGAAGTGTACCGGGTTTGACATGTATACGTGCAAGTGTGTATGAGCTATGTAGCAAAATCTCCAGGGCGCAGACTCGTAGACGTCCTAATGGCAGCAGATTCCAGCCTGTGTGCCGATTAAAACAGCATTATCAGAGCGATGGCAATGACATCATAGTCATGTCTTCATCATGCTGATGTCATTGTGCCATTGAAGAACAAGAGGGTTCTTATACATTTATGACATCAGCCTTATTAAAACAGCGTTATCAGAGCGTTAGTGATGATGTCGTAGTCATGTCGTCATTACATAGTGCTTGGGCCCTAAAAACGGCTTAATAAACAATGGAACAAAAAAGATAAAAAGAATCATTGTGTTTATGTGTGTATTATTAAAAAAACTCATTATTATTATTAATATTATTATTATTGATTAACTAGTACTCCTTAGTGTTAATCGTGTTAATCTCTGCACAGTTGAAAAGGAGTAATGAAAATGTATTTTAAGCATGACTGCAAAAACTATGAGAATTATCATTATGGGTTATTTTCCTTACGTGGCTGGCGTCACTGCATAAAGCATATAGAAATGTTATCACGCTGATAAACGCCCTACAATGCCCTATCATTGTTCTGACCAGCCGGTAAGTTGTTTTCCATCTGCATAAATACTTAATCAAGAAATGAAAATGAGATTTGCTAAATGTCTTTACTACTGTATAGTGTTGTTGTCTGAAAAACATGTCTACGATGTTGCACTAATAGTAATAAATTAGAAACTCTTCCCATCTTCCAGTCTGGCCAGCTCACTTCTGGAATATTTAGCAGGGTACGACTTACTACTAGAACTGTTTAGTCATGTGTTGTCATGATGTCCCTGGCAGAGCCGCTCATGATTATGTGGCACAAGCTGCTGTGTGATATCTGTGAGCGGGAACGTGGCCAGTGCAGCTCGCTGAACCCATTCTGTCACTCAGCCTAAAAACCATGACGAAGACACAGATCAGGGACATCAGACAGTCTCCGCTCTAATTGTTTTACCCTCTGTGGAGTCACATTCTCGAGGGAGAAGGTGTCCCAAAACAGCCCAGTCCCGAGCCTCACAGGTACCAATTAGGTTTAACATTTCCAAATTGATGCTTGCGATTTTCCTTAGTAGAGCATCTGTCTCAATATTCTGCCTGACAGTAAAGGAGGTGTGGCCTGTGTACCTGTCATTCACAGTATAGGAGGCGTGGCCTGTGTACCTGTCATTCACAGTATAGAAGGTGTGGCCTGTGTACCTGTCATTCACAATAAAGGAGGTGTGGCCTGTGTACCTGTCAGTCGCAGTATAGGAGGTGTGGCCTGTGTACCTGTCA
>QMIH01000032.1:1270095-1309151 GCA_003987875.1 Clarias batrachus
CCTACATAATAGCCCCCTTCCTCCTCCTCTCCTCTCTCTGGTCTCAATCACTACCGCTGCAATTCTTTTTAGAAATAAAGTTAATTTGTTTAATTTTTACTTTATATTTTATATTAATCGTTTATATTAAATTATATTATATATGAATATTTTTAGGTTGTGGAACGAATCATCTGAGTTTCCATTATTTCTAATGGGGAAATTCACTTTGAAATACATTTAGTTATTTTAGTTTAGTCATTTAGTTAGCCTTTATTGGTCACACATACATTACTGCACAGTGAAATTCTTTATTCTTCGCATATCCCAGCTTCTTGTTAGTAGGCCGGGGTCAGAGCGCAGGGTCAGCCATTTTTTTTACGGTGCCCCTGGAGCAGACAGGGTTAAGGGCCTTGCTCAAGGGCCCAACAGCAGCAACCTGGCGGAGCTGGGGCTCGAACCACCAATCTTCCGATTCGTAACTCAGAGCCTTAACACACTGAGCCACCACTGCCCCTTAAATACGAGCGCTTTGATATACAAGCATGCCTCCCGGAATGAATTATGCTCGCAATCCAAGGTTTAAGCTCACCATATTAATATTAACTGATTAGCAGGGGGAGGAGGGAGAAATCTTACCCAGGCACAGTACAGATCCATCGTGCGTAGTGTGAAAGCATCCTAAGGTTTGAAAATCCCTTTTGATACCAAGTATGTACCTCAACTAGTTGGCTTGATTTATGTGTTGCACCAGTGACCAGGCAGGCTGTTTTCTAAAAGAATGAAGTACTTCTGTCCAAACGCTCAGTGCAGCTTTTATTAAATAAGACTAATGCCCAAGACTGAGCCAAGCTCAAGACAAAACCACTAACCTGATTACAGCAGACGTGATACAATAGCTCTGTGGGTAACGATGTCACTGTATTACAACAGCAGTGTTAAATCTTGGTGAGAATGAAGGGTTTAGGTTTATAAACGACTTTCAGTACATTCACATGAAACTGATGTATGCATTTAAAATCTAATCGATTCAGTGATCTGTTTTGAAACCTAGCTAAGGACTAACTAAGATCAATTTAAGACTTTTGAGCTTTTACAGTCTTAAGTGGGTCGATGTCTAATCAAGATTTTTTTTTTTTAAAGTCTAGTCTGAGGGTGCTTTCACACTACCAGATTCCAGTACAGGTCATCCCAAGGTTTCATACATTTGCCTAATGTGAACACACCATATCATGCCTGAGCGTGGATCAGCGTACCGTAGTCAAGTCTACTTGAAAAAGCTTACACAGGCACAGCTCGAATCAAATATAAAAGTCAGCCTTACCTGAATGTGAAGGTGGACCGTCCTCTATACTATACGACCATAGCTGATAAAGGTGGAAGGCACATGAAAGGATCTTTTATGACTTTTTCACAAAATATCAATAATATTAGGCATAGTTGCCCTTATTCACTTGGGTTTACTGTCGACTCGCCAACCACCTGCCACCAACTGCATCAGAGTGTGTAAATATGTAAGTATCCTCAAGTATAAAACAATCTTACTAATGTGAAAGCTGGCTAGCTGGGAAGAGGGGAGGAGGGCCGCAATCGTACCCATGCACAGTATGAATCAATCGTACCTAATGGGAAAACAGCCTGAGACTTAAAAATTCCTTTTGTGGCCAAGGATGTACTGTACCTCAACTAGTTGGCTTGATTTATGTGCTGCACCAGTGACCAGGCTGTTTTCTAGAAGAAGGAAGTTCTTCTCCTCAAACTTTTCATGTACAAGTTCTCAGTGGAGCTTTTATTAAATAAGACTGAAGCCTAAGACTGATACAAGCCCAGGTTCCCCAAGTACCACAAACGTGTTTTGAGACCTGACTCGGGTTGACCATCAATGTGCTTTTTTTTTTCTTTCTTTCTCGCTACTCTGCACCAATCCCAGGAAACGCAATTTCATCTGCAACAATATATTTTAATATAATTATAACTATGATCTGGTGACAATAAAGTCTCTCAAGCTTTTATTTAAGACTTATAAGCAGGCACGATACATCCACATCCTAAGGTAAAAGACAATCACTAAAGATACAGTCTAGTATCTTTGTTTCTGAGAATGTAGAAAATGTAATCTTTCATGAACATACAGTACCACAAACAGGAGCACAAAATGTCCTAAACGTCTTTTTGCTGCTTATTTAGATCTGTGATAGAGTTTATTCTCATTTGGAGCACTTTTCTTAATGCTCCGTGCTGTTCCTGAATATATAAAACAACCTACAAAGCATCAACGACGAGTTAAAAACACCTGTATGTCAGGATAGAAACAAAAAAAATCTGATTATATTAGATTATACTGGCTCTACTGTCATATGCGATCATTTACTCAGCCAATCATTTCACAGCCAATTAGTCATAAAATTTTATCTCCATCCACACTTGGAATTGTTCCTTGTCTTTCCTGCACAAGACCGAGCTCGCAGTTTGACTGAGCTTCTCTGTACGATCAGAACGAAAAGGATTGGTGAGAAACATCGACAGTGATAGACATCCCATTAACGCCATCTCCGTTTGCATTGCAGGTTGTTGCTATGGCAATAATGAAGTGAAGGAGTGTAAGGCCAAAGAAGTCACCTACACTCTTAGCGAACTTTATAAACCCACGGAATGAATGCTGAGCTTCAAAAGGTAAATAATTCTGGTCAGCTGCTTCTGAACAACATGCTGTAAAATGAATAAGAAGGTGTATAGCCAACAACAGAACAGTTGCACACTCCACATAGCAAACCTTACGCAGCACTTACCCCAAACACATCAGCTTTTTAATCAACCAAATGTGATCACATAAAATTCTGTCGTGCTACCTCAGCTGTTCTTTTCTCTGCAGAGAATAATTCTTTTTTTTTTTCAGATCCATGCAATGAACAGTAGATACCCTAAAAAACAAACTTGCCCGCCCTGGTTTTGGATCAGGATATTACTACTGTATATAACTGCATGAAACATTACCAGGAAATAGCAGATCTGATGATGTAATTTAGATATTGTGATAATTTTTTCATTATATACACCCCCCCCCTCCCGATTTTCTCCCTAACTTGATTGGCTGTAGAGCCGTGATTAATGTAGAAGCACTCTCATCCCTCCCCTCTGAGAGAGCTCAGCCAATCAGCTCTCTCTAGGCTTCTGGCTGCGAGAGGTTACAGCATCACCTGGGAATCGAACTTGTGATCTCAGGATGATAGGACGAGCACTTTACCACCACTTTGAAATAGTGGTGGTAAAACAAATATTTCCTTATTTTCAGTGCTGTTTTTTATTTTACTGGTCATGTGTCTTTCTCTGTGTCAGCCATGTTTCCTTTTAAATATTATAAATCACTGCAAAACATGACTTTATCTTAGCAAGTGAAATATTCTTTTCAAACCTATCCATCATTACTGAAAAATACATTTGCAACAAACCAAATATAATATTATTAGTAGAGTATTTCTACTCAAATGTTTCTAAAATTTAAGTGAAAAAATGTCTTGTTCTATATATATGTTGTTTCCGAGTTTTAGTTTTTTTTTTCTTGAAAGAATCAAAATGATGATGAACAAGAACAAACAGAACAAGACATTTTTCACTTTAAATTTTAGTAACATATTGCTCGAAATAATCTCACGCACTCCATCATCTATTATGCTTTATTCTGTGTGCAGGGTCGCAGGGGGCCTGGAGTCAATCCCAGGAGTCTTAGGGCACATGGTGTACACCAATCCATCACGGGGCGCGCACACACACACACACACTCATTCACACACTACAGGCAATTTTGGAAAGACAATTATCCACTTAACCTAATCTGCATGTCTTTGGATTGTGGGAGGAAACTGGACTACCCAGGAGAAACCCACCAAGCACAGGGCAAACTCCACGCACACAGACCAGAGGTGGGAATCAAACCCACACTAACCACTAAGCCACAGTGCCACCTTCCTTATTTTTAGTGCTGATTTATTTTTCTAGGCAATAAATAAACAGTTTACTGTCTTTACAACTCTGTGTCAGCCATGTTCCCTTCTCAAATATTATAAACAGCCCTAGTCACGTGACTACACTGTAAAAAAAAAATGACATCATCTTAGCAAGTGATATATTGAATATATTAAATCTATCCAACTCTATCTATAATTCCTTAAAATAAGTTTACAACAAGCCAAATATATAATATACTATATATAACTGACCAAATATAATTTAGGTAAAAAATGGCAGATAATTTTGCTATGTTTTAGGAATTTATTTCTTGAAAGAATTAAAATGATCTGGCAAAAGAACAAGACATTTTTCACTTGCAATTTTAGTAACATTTTACTAGAAATGAGCTTAATAAGCTTACTTTTTGTTTGATGAAAACTTATTTAAAAAAATATAGATAGGTTTGACTAGATTCAAGAATGTCATTTTTTTTTGCAGTGTAAGTACTCTTAAAAAATTTTATTTGTTAAATCAAAACCAAAAATTTTAAGGTTAGATCTATAGTTTTATCATTTATTATGGTAAGTATGAAAGTTGCAAATAGATTTATACAAAAATATACATTTTAATGATTTTAAAACGTATAAAAAGTTTTACATTATTTAAAAAATATATCTACAGGAACTGAATTTTTAGAAGATTAATAAGACTAGGTGGTAGAGGAGTTAAATTAAAAGCAACAACAAAAAATATTAAAACTGTACCAGGTTACCCAGCAACTGCACATGCGCAATGGACATAAGACAAAGTTAAACAGATTTTGTTGCACCCTAACCCCTAACCTCCACAGTGCGTCTCAACAGCCAGGTTATACTCTGATCATATAAGATAAATATCCCTCATATAGGAAAAATATGTAATGTACTGTGTAATGTAGCTTAGCGTACAGGACTAACACCGTAATTAATTAACGCAGTACATCAGCTCACCATATCTGAGACTCTGACAGAGACGCGCGTGAGGACAGAGAGGTCACATGGGCAAAAACTCACCTAACCATTACTAACATGAAGAAACACATCGCGCGCACTCATGCACGTGCACAACGTACGGACCTGTATGCTGTAATGACGGATGCAGTGTAGTCCTCACTTGTCCTCTGTCCTGTCTTGTCTCCTGTCCTCCCCTGTCCTGTCCTCTACCCTTGGTGCTGAATGCGTTTTATCCCTGCATAGGACAGAACCTGCACGGACAGCCTTGTGTGCTTGCGTGCGCGTGCGTGTGTGTGTGTGAAAGAGAGATGCTGTGTGTGTGTAGGTGAGCGAGTGAGATGCTGCGTGTGTGTGTGTGACCGGGCTCTGTCACATCTCATCCAACATCTGTTGTTGTCAAACCGAGAGGCGTTAATGACGTCACGGAGCGTTTCGCGAACCTGCGACCGCTGAAAAAGAAAGGAGAAAAAAAAGCGCGAGCGGCGGAATTAAAACGTCCACGCGCACGTGCGCACGCGCGCGCGAGTGACACCTAGCTGCCGCCCCCGCCGGGTCACTGAGTCCCTCAGAGAGTGCGCGCGAGAAAGAATCGTGAGGCAGGGGGAGGGAGTTTACACTGGAGCACAAAATAACAAAATAAAGAAGTAATGGCATATATACTGTATGTGTACACACACAGGTTCACCTCAATCAATTAGAATATCATCGAAAAGTTTATTTATTTCAGTAATTCAATTTAAAAAATAAACATATATTATATAGATTCATTACACACAGTCTGACATATATCCAGTGTTTATATTTTTATTTTGATGATTATGGCTTACAGATAATGAAAACCAAAAATTCAGTATGTTAGAAAATTTAATATTACTTAAGATTTTAAAAATGATTTTAAAATGTTGGATTACTGAAAATTCTGAACAGAACACAATACTTGGTCTGGGCTCCTTTACATGAATTACTACAGCAGTGCAGCGATCAGTGCATTGCTGGAATGGAGGCGATCAGTCAGTGGCCCAGCTGAGGTGTTATGGAAGCCCAGGCTGCTCTGATAGTGGCCTGGATATGTCTTTGTGTGGTGGCTCTTCTAGCACTGACTCCAGCTGCAGTCCACTCCTTCTTGAATGGACTTTGCTTCACAATCCTGCTGCTTGTGTACTTTTTCTAGCACATTTTTTCCTTCCATTCAACTTTCCATTAATGTGAAGAAACACATTGCGCGCACTCATGCACGTGCACAACGTACGGACCTGCATGCTGTGATGACAGCACTGAGACAGCCAGCTTCTTGAACCAGACTGAAAGACCAGGAAAAAGTGTTTGGAGTTTATTATCTGATTAGAGTGGGACTCTGTGAGTGTCCAAGATTGAACTTTTCCCACAATATTCAACTTTTCTGAAATACTGAATTTTGGGTCCAAAATGCGTTTGTCGTCACATGCAGAGGCGATTCTAGAATCTGGAAATTTGCAGCGGGGGGTTCTTCAACCAGCCATCATCACCATTATCTCATAAATAATAAACAGGTTTGCACTGGGGCCCCAAGCAGTTGCCTGCCTTGCTTGTTGACTACACTTTAAAAAACAAACTAACAAACAAAAACAGGCTGCCTCAATGTAAAAAAGGTTAGTAACAAGTTGCACAGCTTTTTTAAGTTTACTCAACTTTTAGAGAAATTTGCTGGCCAAAGTTGTGTCAACTAAACAGCAATGTGTTTTTGTATTAATTCATTCAACATTTATTTAGTTGGATTTTTTAAAGTGTACGACTCACTGTCATATTTGAGGAAGAAACATATCTGACACAGAGCTAAAAAGAAAGCGATAAAGCGATATGTATATATATAAAACATTGTGCAAACTGCATTGTGCAAAAACAGTCACAGTAGCCATCAAGGAACTATGTCAATTTGTTCAGGCAGGCAGCTGAACATGGTATTGAGCATCAGAAGTATAATATAGATAATACTGACTGTGACTGACCTGCAGTGGGGTTACGTCCTGCTAAACCCAGCATACATTGAAAATATAACAAGTTGAAAATGCATTTCATACTGTACACCTTACTTGCTGAATACCAGAACATAGCATAGTCTAACTTAAGCCTTTTAAAGCCTTTTTTAATAAATTGTCCAAAACACCGGCAACACAGTACACTGTAGAGTATCAGTAATTTACCCTCATGATCATGTGGCTTCACCCATCATCATGAGAAAGTATCGCACCACACATCCTTACCCTGAGAAAAGACTAAAACCCAAAGTTTGATGTAGGGTTTCTAATAAATGCGTATCCCTTTCACAGCATGTTAAAAACATAAGTTGAAGGACTATAAGTCTGGTACTGTGGGTATTTGACTGGTTCCAGTGTGGTTTGTATATCTGATGAATGTAAATGGTTTGATTGTTTGGCTAAACAATGTATTACTGAGCAAAAATAGTATTTGGGAAGTTGACAGCTATGTAGTTATGTACAATTCTAAACCAGTGCTCATTAATAATTACACTTGTCGCGCCAGTGCAAAACCAAGTAGTGTACAAATTGTGTACTTTTTATTTTTGGATGAACTTTTTCTCAGAACTGAATCTGAAGTCAAGAGAGCTGACAACCACATTGTGACAAACAGCAATACTTTATTAAAACAGCAACAACAGAAACAATGGAATAGTGACATACTGTATACTGTACTGCTATTGAATCCTGTCTGAAATATGGTACGAGGTGAGTGGACGTGAGCGCTTCCACAGTGCTGTAAATTACATTATTCTATAAGCTTACAGAACATGGCACGATTGAACTGTTCAACTCTTCATTTTCTTTTAGCAAGGCAAAATAAACTTGACGATACAAAAAGAAATAAAAACAAAAGTATTTAAAGAACAAAGTTGTATTCTCACGCATTCTCCTTTTCTATTTTTTCAGACCAAAACTATCTACACTTACACCTCATCTTAATCACAACCTCCCCAATCGTACACACAAACTTTACAGGAAGCTTTAAAGGCAGCAATAGATACAAGATCTGGTCCTGGTCCAAAAACAAATGTCCTTCCTGCACATTTTAGTGTTTTCTGCTCCCAATTCACCTGACCCAACCAATCAGCGGGTTAACAGACCGCCATGAATTGGTGTGTGTGTGTGTGTGTGTGTTAGAGCAAGGAAAACACTAAAATGTGTGTTACCCATGACCAAAGTTGAGGACCTGTGACTCTGCATTTCTTAATTCAACGAGGTGTAAAAAAAAAAAAAAAATGTAATCATAGATTAAAGTTTGCCACCTAGTGGTCATATGTATATTGCAGTTTTTTTTACAGCATCTGCAGGATGGTGCCTGGTTTATTTGGTGCTGCCGTTCTGATGCAGGACTTAAGAGGCATGTCTCTGTTCCTGAGTAAGCACATGTTTGTTGTGTGTGTGTGTGTGTGTGTGTGTGTGTGTGTGTGTGTGTGTGTGTGTTTGTGCGTGCGTGCGTGGTTTTGGATCTCTGCCACATCACTTCCATAAAAATGTTGACCTGGATAAGACACAGGAAAAACAGAAAGAACAAGAGAATGAAGACAGTTTCTGCCAGTCTATGTGAAGTCCCAGTAAAGGGTGTGTGGCCAGTGTGGCTGTGAGCCTCACGCCTCTTTACTGAGACCATGTGTCTGTTAATTCCAGTGAAGGAGGTTTGGCCTACAGAATGTGTCTCTGAGTAACAGTAAAGGGGTGTGGTCTATGTGTCCGTCAGTCCAAATGAAAGAGTTGTGGTCTATGTCAGTCCCAATAGTTTCCAAACCCTAGAAGCCAGCCTTATTTTTTTCCACATCATTATTCACATGACACTGTGCACCATCTCAACACAGATGAAGAGGCACGTCCCTCGCCCTGCACCACTACACCTATTCACGGAAAAATCTATAAACTCTAAAATATCCTCCCACTCAAGCAGGATAAGAGGACACTTTAGCTGATGTATTTCTTCAGCTCTTTTAAGAACTGGTGTATGCTCAAGATATTTTAATACTTCAGATAAATATAATTCTGGGTTCAGCTCCAATGTCCTTAATGAGCAGTGTGACTTTTTGCCTCCATAACACAGCAACAGCACCATAAAAAGTCATCCAGGCACGTACACGTACACACACACACGCGCACACATGCACACATGCAAACACACACACACGCACACACACACGCGCGCGCACACACACACACGCGCACACACAAACACACACACACACTCACACACGCACACACACACACGCGCGCACACACACACACACACACACGCGCACACACACACACACGCACAAACACACACACACTATAATGGTGCCTGCCCTGAATAAGATTAATATAGATATGTAACCTCTGTGGAATGTACAATTGTGAGGCAAAACCTTCTTTCTCTCTCACACACACACACACGCACATCGTATTTTACAGTTCATAAGACATGAGACTCTTACAGTGCTGTCAACTACAAAGCAAAATGATGTAGCCAGGAGCTAAACTTGAGCCACAAGAGAGTGGAGCAGCTTATCGTGAACTGTAGACAACCCAGCACTTTTTAAAGTGTAGTCTATTTATTTTTTTATAACTATTTGTTTAGAAAAATTATAAAACACTAGAAATGTGGTGTTCATTTGTTACTGTAATGATAAATAAGTCACTCACAATGCTCCTTTGATCCTACTACTAAACTAAAAAGAGGTTTTAAGGGAATATTAAGGCTACTAATGATGGTGAGTAAATTAGTGAAGTTAATACATACAATTTACAAAAAAGTAAATAATGGAAAAAGAAAAGAACAAAAAAATATATCACCTACCTGCATTTTCGTTTTAAATACTAAGATTGTTTTCTGACCATTTAGTTGACCAAAATATTGATTTACTTATAAACACAATTTTTCTTAGTTTTCTTAACTTCTTAATTCACAAGAATAAACATCCTGTCTCTGTCCTTTAACCATTTAATATCCTCAATAAGAATGCTTTGTTATAGCAATAATAACAAAAACAATGTTTACTTTTATACCGACAATATAGGGCTCTTCCAAATGGTTGAGAAGTCGCTTCATGGTAAAGGTATCAATAAATTCACTAACAGCAAAAAAGTCATACAAAATCCTACATTTTGAGTTGTGATGCCAGAGCACAAATGTTGGTGGGCATTACATACATTTATTTCTAAGACGCAGTAAACGCGACATCGCAGAGACAATGTATTTCTTTTTTTTTTACCATAGCGTAAGTCAACTAAACAGGAGAGTTGGCTCCATCAGGTTAATATTATCACATTTTTCAAATATATATAAGGACTCAAACTGTGCTCTTCCAAAAAGTTAAGCAGAATATTATAAAAGGGTTAATAAAGAATTTCTGCAGCACGTATCTGTTTAAGGATTTACGTGTCTAAAAACCTCCTACATTTTAAAAGTGTGCAAGACCAACCAAAATGTAATGATATATATATATATATATATATAACATAAATAAATTCTTTATTCACAATTGGAAATGGAAATGGATTGGTTAACATCCTGCCTCCTTTAATCGTTTAATATTTTCACTAAGAATGCTTTGGGGCAATAATAAAAACAACTTTTGTTTGTTTTGTTTTTAATAGACATAGGCCTCTTCCAAACGGTTGAGATGTCACTTCATCATAAAAGTATCAATAAATTTACTAATGCCAAAAAATCAGTTTTTGGCAGTCAACAGTTTTGAGTTTTGGCACAACAGGATACTGTAAATATTTGTGGGCATTAGATACACTTCATTTTAAAGACTATAATATATGATATCCTGTGAATTCTTTTTACCATATCGGTTCTCAACTGAGTGGTAGAGATGGCTCCATCAGGTAAATAAAAACACATTTTTCAATATGGTAAAATGAATCAAAATGTGCTGTTCCAAAAAATTATTATTTAATATTTAAAGGTTAATGAAGAATTTCAGCAGTGTCTATTTGCTTTGGGATTTTTATGACTAAAAACCTCCGACATTTTTAAATGTACTGTGCAAGAACAACCAAAAATATATGCTGGTTGTACTCCAGAAAATATGTCATACTTCTACGCATGAAATACAGCACAGCTGTAGGACTGTAAGGAATCAAGAGTGTGTGACAGTTTACATATTTTATGCGTGACTCACCTTTGGCACTGTCTGTGCATGCGTGTATGTGGTTAAGGGGTCTTCTTTTTGGTCTTGACAAGTCCTTTCTCCACTAAACAGCGATAAAACTCCTGGACATAGGTGTACACACACTTCCAGTCTGGCTCCCGCATCCGCAGCAAGTCATCGACATCTAACAGGCGAGGACAGCCGCCCAACGTCCTGCATACATACACAAGCACACGCACACGAAGAAGCACACCGAGCACCTATTTTAAAAAATAACCTCCCCAACACAAACAGAAAATGCTGAGTCATCATGCACTCCAGTTGCAGTGATAGTGAAGCATCATATGCATCTGACTTAAACAAAACGACCTAACATAGACCTAAACATGACATTTCACTAAAACGTACATCACATTGCAAAAAACGCTTTTATTCAAGGAACACTGTTTGAATTAGATCCAATAGCTACTAAAACCAGTAGTAGCTGGTAACACACACAGATGATTAGATCTGCGACTCACTCTGCAGTTCTGAAAGCTTTCTCAAAGTTGGCTTTGCGATCGTATGGATCCAGGGTGCAGTACTCGAACCCTTCAGGGAAAAATCGGTGTACCAGCGCGCAGAACGCAAGACCGTCAGCCCAACTCGACGAGAAGTTCTGTATATTCACACCCTACAAACAAACAAACAAACAAACAAATACAAGGAGGTCAGATCTTGTATGTTCATTAGAAAACAGATTTTCATGATTATCTTCTGATGGTAGCTATTTATCTTTAAACCCATGTTGTATGTAGGCAAGGTTAATGCTAAAATCACTAGTAAACATATGAACAAAAAGAAATTGCTAACATATATAAAAAAAGAAGTAAAAAATCTCAAATCTTCCACGTTTCCATGTAAAATGTCAGCCTCCCAACCTCCTCCCTGCGCTGACCTCATATGGTTCAGTCTTGGCTCTGCACCAGTCCAGCAGCATCTGTTTCACGTCTTTGGTGTTTGGGCCACCGAGTGCCGAGCCTCGGGGTACTCTGACTCCAGCAGCTGGAGGACGAGCCGCACTGTGTCCAGGAAAAAGACCAGAACAGACTTTCACTCTGTCAAGTTTGTGAAGTCAGCTATGGTGAGAAAATGGGTACCTTCTTTTTAGGAATTCATAATTGGTATTGGTAGTGGCTGAGAGACAATGGGTAATACCCACGATGCACTGCAAGTATACATCAATTTTAATACAGAGAAATTGCATTTTAGAATGACCGTGTAATGAAATAAATTGCCAGGTAAACTTGTTATCTTAAATGTGTTTAACGTGTCATCATTGCTTGTGTCAGGCTCATACAGACTACCTGGCTGGTTTGCAAAAAAGCTGTTAGCTAGCTATTCACCTACTTCAGCCCAACTCATCTTCTTTTAGACTCAACAAATATTACTAAAAATTAGGCCTACACTCTAAACTTAAATTCTTCTGTCTATACAAATACTAGAGTATTTCAAAATGAGACAAACGTTTAACATTTACTAGACACGAACATCAATAAGTTGAGAGATTAACACAATATTTTATTTTCATTTTTATTTCCTTTGTTAATATCTACATTTTTATACCAATTATTTAGTTGATTCTAATATTAAAATGCTCAACATATGTTGTTTACGAAACCTAAAAATTGTGCTATCCTGGCTCTGTAGATGTTAGCAAAGTAAACATAAAAATAAATATTCTGAGAACCTTCGATCTTGTCTGATCTTGTCAAGCTGTACGCATGGAGATTGAGTTCTCCATGCGCTCTGTGGGATTCCTCTCTGGTCTTCAGCATTGTAGGCTGATTGGATATTCCACATGCCGCATGACTGAGTGTGTGAGTGAGTGTGAGCTTTAGCCCTGAGGTTCCACTGCTAGACTCCAGCAAACTAGTTTAAAAAATCTTTATTTTTTCAAATTATATATTTTTTTATTATATTCTTACCTTCCTGAGGTTTTAGGAAGTGGGCCTGCGGGTGATGGACTTGAAGACTTCATTTGAGGTGTTTCTGCAAAACAAAAACAAACAAAAAAATTGTGCATTTAAAGTCCAATAAAAAAAAAAACTTTACTGAATATCAGAAGTCACTCCCTTTGAGAAAAGGATCCAGAGACCACAAGGATCCTCTTCCCAGTGACTGATTAGTACAGATACTATGACAGTACTATGATGAAGGTATAGGATGTGTGTGTGTGTGTGTGTGTGTGTGTGTGTGTGTGTGTGTGTGTGTGTGTGTGTGTGTGTGTTTGTGTGTGTGTGTTATAGGAGACAAACTTACTTTGTGTGTGCTGTTGAACGTTAGTGGGGCCATTGGGTGGTTTCGCGCCTGCGCACACACCCTGCTGGCGCAGATTCTCCTGCCGCTCTGCACGCTCTCTGTCCCTCTGCTCTGAGGATGCAGCCGAATTAACAACAGGAAGAGAGACAAACAATGAGTCACAAAACACCATTTCGTAAATGGTTTCAATAAACAAATCAATTGCACAGATCGCAAAGCTTAACTCTGTTTATCCCAAGCTTAATTTTCCATGAAATGAACTTGATCCACAAAGACAAGTTTGTTGTTCGGGTTTAACATTTTTAAAAAGCTACAGGGTAGTGATAACTTTTACTCTATTGTTAGCCACCTTTACAAAACAAAGCTTAGATACTGAATATGGTTTAGTTGATCAATTACATAAAATTGTGTACATTCCATTTTCTGCCAAAGTATGATTTTAATGACGGTAATCATGCCAACAGCCCCGCCTCGCACCCTACAAAGAGATGTTAAGATGCTATAAAAACACGGCTTGAGAACTTTGCCACATTTGGGCAGAGTTTATGGCACTGTAGGGATGTGACCTGCACCTCACCCCGCTTTTTCTTCAGCAGTTCTCTCATGGCGGCACGGATCATTTTTCTTTCCTCGAAATCTGTAGCCTTGTCCAGCTATTGAATAACACTCACAGGGAGAGAAGAAGAAATGTTGAACCATATAGGGGTTCTTTGAGGTGAATCTGAGCTCATTTGATCACACAGATTTTTAAAGTTACATATTATTTACGGAACTCAAACATTGTAGTTAAAAAGATTTAAACAGTTTAAATGTAATGAAATCCAGAGCCATGTGTATAGCATGTCTGCTAGCTGCTCATCGCTGCTCATCTCACCATGTCGTTCAGCACTTGCTCATCCTGGATGGCTGCAAGCTGTTCCTCTGTTACTGGACCTGCACTGACTTCAGCCATTGCTTTATTCCTTGGATTGCCACACTTTCTGGGGGAAACAGAGAGAACAGAGAAGATGATAAGGATGAGGGGACATAGGCTTAACATGGGGTAGTCAAATAATTAGCATGTGTGCACAGACTGATTTCTACAATTATATGTGATGTACAGTGTTAGTGTAGCTAACTGACTGGAGAAATTAAGAAATACAGACCCTGAGAATAAACAGGCATAAAGATAATTAATGAGCTTGTATATAATGTTTAAGTCTTTTAAAGGAATTATGTTGGGGCAGTGGAAATATTACAAAAGATACATTAAACAAGAGGAGTAAAAAAATTAACTCTGGTTATATCAAAACTTTTGCAGGCAGCACTTGTCTTATCAGTGCGTTCGTCACCGCTGTGCATGCAAAAATTGATGCGCCACGTGCTGAGATATTTTTTTTCGTGGTCTACCTGGTGCCATAACAACATCTTAGAAGAGCATCATTTGGATTATGGAACGGAAATACCCTTAAATGCCGACCAAGAAAAAGAAAAAGTTCAAAAGTCAACCAACAGCTGGAGTATTCTGAGCTGCTTTCAGTTTTCTGAGATTTTGAGGGCCAGTATTGGAACATTTTAAGGAAGAAGGGTCAACAAGCAACAGCGCTCGTTACAGTAAGGCTCGGAAAAAGTAAGGAGATGCTGTTATATGTTGAAAAATGCTGTATTTGTCTTTTCTAAAAGTGAAATAAATTCTACAGCAAGAGTGCTGATCATTTTTGTCTCACTCTTGTAGTTGGTAATATATTTTTTAAAAATTATTGACAAATTACTAAGGAGGAATCAACTAAAATTACCCAGTAGTTACACTTCTTAATATCATACTACACTTCTTAATAATTTTTATATGGATAATATACAGTGGTATTTCTTAGATGTGCTGGGAAACTAGTTTGAAAAGACATAGCTGACTATAATGTTGACTAAATAAATGACCACAATAAGACCACAATGAGACAGAATAAAAAACACTCAACAGAAAAAGACTCACTGATGAACGAGTGTCATAGTCCAAAGTAACAGCAAAGTGTCAATAGCAACATTTACCTTAGAATTGTTAATAAATTATTAAGAAAACATATTTAGTGTTTTCTTAGTAATTTATTAACAACTCTGAGGTAAATGTTGCTATTGACACTTTGCTGTTGCTCAGTTCCAGAGAGTGAATATGGATCATGTAGAGACGTATAGTGAGACTGCAAGTGATAGAATTGTCAGGATTAGCAACATTTACCTCAGAAACATTGATAAATTGGGTTGATAAATGACTACAGCTACATTAAAACTGTAAATACACATTCATGTAATGTAATTATGCCTTTTGGAGATCACAACATTGCATCAACGCTAAGAATTAAAGAAGCTAACAGTTTAACTTGCCACTGTAACATATAGCATTTAAGGCTACAATGCCAGTAAAAATACAACATAACTTTAAAAAAAAAAAAAAGAAAGAAAGAAAAATCTCACTGATAGAAATGACTAAGAGTGTCAGGAATAGCAACATTTACCACAGATGTGTTGATAAATTAATAAGAAAAGACTACAGCTACATTTATGCTGTTATTACACTTAGCATTGACTGATATATTTTTTAAAAGGCCAGTGTAAATACACAGTGGCAGTAGAAACCAGACAAAATCATCAAGAATATCAACATTTCTGAGGTAAATTACTAAGAAAACGCTTAATATGGGTGAAATTGTCATGATTACATGGAACAGTGACTAAAAGTACCATTTAGACAGTACACACAAGTGTACTGAGAAACATTTACAGTTTTTATTCTATTATTATTTTTATTATACATTTATTTGGCAGACGCTCTTATCTAGAGCGACGTACTGTACAAAAGTATTTTGAAGTTTCTGTTGAAGATCTTTACACTTGGTTACTAACTATGTACCATCAGTCAAACACCGTTGCAAAGGTTTTTTTTTTTACTTGTTTGGGTTTGGGGGAGGATTAACCCAAACATTGAAGGAACAAATAAGTCTTAAATCATCGTTTGAAGATTGCCAGAGCTTCAGCTGTGTGGACATCTAGAGGAAGTTTATTCCACCAGGTGCCAGAACAGAAAACAGTCTACATGCACGTCTTCCTTGATCTCTGAGAGATAACATTTGTTGTATATGTAATGATTTTTCTTTTCTTTTTGCAGTCTTGAATATCACAAGTGAAGTGTTTTATGATTAAGCATTAAAGAGACTCAGTACAACTTCAACCATGCTTGAACATCAGTTAAAGAATGGTAGGGAAGACTTTTTATGTGAGTATAGAAAACTACTGCAGCAGATGGTTCACAGCCAAAGCTCCATTATTGGGGCAGTTAAAAGAAGCTACACTACAGTATATGGACAAACGTATTTGGCCAAACATGCAATGACATTGTATCCAAATAAATATACTTATACAATATGGAGTTGGTCCTCCTTTTCTAACTATTAAAGCTCCCAACCTTCTTAGAAGGCCATCCACAAGATTTTGGAGTATTTCTTTAGGAATTCGTGCCCATTCATTCTGTAGAGCATTTATGAGCTCAGACACTCATGTTGGACGAGAAGACCTGGCTAGCTATCTCCGTTCCAGTTCATCCCATAGGTACTCAATGGGGTTGAGGTCAGGGCTCTGTGTTCGGCCCAGTCAAGTTCTTCCACACCACTCATCAAAACATATCTCAAACTTTGCTTGTGCACTGGGGCCTAATCTTGTTGGAATCCCTTAAACTGTTGCCACAAAATTGAAAGCATAGCAATGTCCAAGATGTCTTGGCATGCTGAAGCATTAAGATTGCCTGATTGAAGCACCTGAATCCAATAATTAACAGGTTTGGCCAAATACTTCTGTCCATATGGTGTATATGGTGAGATACAACATGCCATTCTATATTTTTTAATTCAAATGAAAGTAGAATTGAAGTTGAACTTAAATGGACAAAGCCATCTGTTACCAACGGGCTGATTTCAGCATAAACACTGAGTGTGCTAGTCTGAGCTGAAATAAAACAGCAGCTGAGGAATACAAGTCTGCGCCTCACGTGTTGTGTAAAGGCGACTGGCCATGTTCCACACATATACACTCACAAACACACACATACAGACATACACATACACAGTCTGAATCATTGTGAGAAAAAGTGGGTGATCTGAGAGTCACATCACTCTATAGTGTAAACAAACAGGCTGTGTGTTATCTAAATAATACAAAACTATGTATAACTGAGATCACATTATACACACACCCTTGCATCAAATAGAAATAAATGCATTGCTTAACAAATAGTTTATAAAGAAAGAAAATCTAATTTCCCCTTACCCTAGTGTTAGTCGGAAAGCCTAGATGTTTGGTGTCTGACGTCTGCTTCTTTCTCACAATTGCCTCAAAGAAGTAATGGAAGGCTGTCTCACCCAAAACCTTTCTCTGTTAATTTCTGCCTCAAACCACATGCAGTTCTTCAGTGATGTCACCCAGACGTGCTGATGTGGTTTAGGACACAATGGGACCTACTGTAATCGAAAAATGTGCATCGGTGCATTCTTTACTCCCATTATCATTCTGGATAAGCATTTAAAATCCACTACACTGACAAGTGGTCAAGACAGAATACAGTGTTACAAAAAAAGGCTTAATCTGTAGCATGTTAAACGGTTTTTCATTGTGTTTCACGGAGAAAACCTTAAAGGTTGTTTGTAAAACGATACAGCAAAAGTCATTATGTAAAAACGCTTTAGGAATTATCAGGAATCGTCAAAGTTTGAAGGCTTGGTTGGAGCAGATGATAATATAGTTCCATTTTAAATTTGACTCTGTGAAGAAAGAATTACTTTCTTTTTTGCCAAACTATTCATTAAAAAAAATAAAAATAAGAGTGCATAGTATATGATGTATATTTTTCAATAGAAAGTGTTTGAGTTGGATTGACTCCAGTTACTCAGTCTCGGCTAATCATCTACACTTGACTTGCCATAAGAGGACATTTTTTCCCCACAAAATATAATCTTGAATAGCATGTTGGCTTTGGATGACATTTATCAGTGTAATAACTACATATTACTTCAGAACATCATAAAATCAAACAGGACAGGCAATGACGCTCACCTGATTCTTCTCCCCTTGCTTCTTTGGGACAGCAGGATGAGGCTGCTGAAGATGTTGAGAAGGTCTGCAAAACCCAGCTGTGGAAACTACTGTGTACACACTCCCCCTTAGATCAGCCAAACTGAACTTGGAGTCGGGCTGTTTGAGTTCTTCTGGGCTCTCCTGAGACACCTCCCAGGCTGAACATGGGCCGAGGGCCAGGAAATAGCCGTGGAGAAGCAATGAGAATGATGAGGTTGATGGGGAAGATATATATGAGTGCAGGAAAAGGGGAGCTGGTTTGGATTGGTTCGGCACAGTTGTCAGTGTAGCTTGAAGCTTGACATCTCCAAAGATGATGACATTAGTAATTGATTTAACACAGCAGTGATTTGTTTAGAGAATGTTCTGGAATATGGTTTAAAAATAGGCTGAAAGAGGATTCAAGTGGATCACTCTTTTCTCAAATACACTTAAGTCGTTGGTGCTACTGCCAGTGCTGCTCTTATAGAAAAGACACCTTCTGACCAATAAGAATTAACCATTTAATAGTGCTATGATATAACCTGGTGTAGCATACTATAGCATTAAAAATATATCAGATTTCCAGATCAAACTATTGCTTTCTCATAGATACTGCCCGGCCAAAAAAAAAAACGTCACCACCTGGATTTAACTAAGCAAATAGTTAAGAGTCTTACTGATTAATGTGGTTCGGCTGGCAACAAGGTATTTAACCCTAACTGGTGCAGTGAGTAGTTTCTCATTACTTAAACAACAATGTTAGAAGACATATCCTGTAGTCCTGGCAAAAATGTTACTCTGTTGAAGAAGGGTCAGATTATTGCCCTGGACAAGGTTAGTGGTGAGCCAACATCTTCAGAGAAAAGATGTGATCGGAAAAGCATCTTGAATGAGTGTGATATGAGATCACTTAAACGTTTGGGTGAAATCGAATCATAAAACAAACAACAACAGTATAATCCATGGCTATGTTTAGTTGTGAAAGTAAGAGCATTTACACACACACAAGGGACTGGGACTAAACAGGCCATTAGAAGCCTTAAGAACGCCACTTATCAGTGAAGCTAACTGGAAAACTTTGCTAGGAAGCATGAACAATGGCGTGCTCCAAGATGATGATGCTAGGATTCCTCGGGCTCAAATTGTGAAAGAGTGGTTAAGGGAGCATGATTCATCATTTTCACACATGGGATTTCACACACGGGACATTAGAGAGAAATTAATGCGACTCTGGACTCTTATGTAAATGTTGTGACATTACATAAGCTTATTGAAATGATGCCAATGGTTGTAATCAAAGCAAAAATACAGGGTGGGCCATTTATATGGATACACCTTAATAAAATGGGAATGGTTGGTGATATTACCGTCCTGTTTATGGCACATTAGTATATGTGAGGGGGCAAACTTTTCAAGATAGGAGGTGACCATGGTGGCCATTTTGAAGTCGGCCATCTTGGATCGAACTTTTATTTTTTCAATAGGAAGAGGGTCATGTGACACATCAAACTTATTGGGAATTTCACAAGAAAAACAATGGTGTGCTTGGTTTTAACATAACTTTATTCTTTAATGAGTTATTTACATGTTTTCGTACCACTTATAAAATGTGTTCAATGTGCTGCCCATTGTGATGGATTGTCAGTGCAATCCTCTTCCCCCACTCTTCAAGTTTACAAGTTTCTCTTTGTTCACAGCCATTGACATGTCGAAGAGGTTAACACGTGATGAGCGGATCGAAATTGTGTTGATATCTGGTGAATGCAGTAACCGGGTCATTGCAGCAGATTTCAATGCAAGACACCCTACGAGACCACCCATCTGCCATGTTACTGTTAGCAAACTGCTTGGTGATTAGATTTTTTACCCAAAACACAAAAATAGTCATTTCTAAATATTTTTAAACCCAACTAGGCCTTCAGTCTTGAGGGTTAAGGGCATTGCTTAAGGGCCCAACAGTGATTGCTTAACCGTGCTGGACAGTGCTAAAAACGTCTGACCTTCTGATCACTAAACCAGAGCCTTAACCATTTGAGCCATCACATTTAGTGAAAATAAATGTTTATTTCTTTAATACTAATGAACTAATGCACTTATCCCAGTGTTTCAGTACTGCTTGGATACCATCAAGGTAGAAAGTTTTCTCAGTACATCGGAGCCATGATCGGACTGCCTGCTTCACGTCTGAAACGCTGGCCTCCCAGGAACTCCTTTAATGTCTCAAACATGTAGAAATGGCTTGGAGCGAGGTCAGGACTGTACAGGGGGACGTGGCAATAACTCAACACAAGTGGTTCTGGTGAATGATTGTGTGTACAGCTCCCACAGACAGATGCGTCTCTTCGGGAAATTGGCAATAGGTTATGCATCAATTTTCAAGGATCAGGTGTTCCACTTGCTAAATGCTCATGAGAACTACAGTAGTGTGCTCTGAGCCGCCTCTGCCGGGATTGTTGTTTCACGGACGGACGTTTGCACGTTTAAAATGTTTGGACGCAATTCAGATGTTTTACTGATGTTGTTACTTAAGTGTCAATTGGTTTTATGCCTTGTAAATTATGAGCTACTTCTCAGCTCTGCGCTCAGACTGGATTCAGTCACTCTTGTAAGTTGGTTTGGATAAAAGTTTCTGCCCAGTGAATAGATGTAAATGATTGTGTAAGGAGGCTGCTGTGTGACTCCACTGAGCAAAACACTGCCTTATTAAGGCACAACAGGGAAAAATGTTGCCTGGCTTGGTTGCTGCTGTTTACACAGGCTACATCCTTTTCACTTCTGGAGACAGAAGTCTTAAACACACACAAAAAAAACACACACACACACACAGACACACACACACCGTCCTACCAAAATCATGGCCAAGTATATCCCATATATTTATGATGTTTCAAGAATTGGCTTCATCTCTTTAAGCCAACTTTGGTCAAATAAAGTTGCTTTAAAAGTGCTATATAAATAAATTTGGCTTGAGCCGATGTCCAGGTTGAAGCACGTTCAGGTGCTGGTAATGGATCAAGGTGCTTTTGGTGCCATCTAGTGTTAAAATGCAGTCATTACAACAAATTAGACTTTATTCATTCGTTTATTCATCTTCTATACTGCTTGGCCTGTATATAGGGTACCAAGGGGTGGCCTGGAGCCTATCCCGGGAGATTTTGGGCACAAGGCAGGGTACACCCTGGACAGGGTGCAAATCCATCACACACAAACACGTCCACCGGACAATTTGAGAACTCAAACTAACCTGACCTGCATGTCTTTGGATTGTGGGAGGAAACTGGAGTACCCAGAGGAAACCCACCGAGCACGGGGAGAACATGCAAACTCAACGAACATAGAACCAAAGCAGGAATCAACCCTAGAACCTGGAAGTGCAAGCCCACAGTGTGAACCACTACACCACCATGCCGCCCTACAAGGCTCTTTAAAAAGCATTTTATACATTTTACCTCTAGTCATGGAGCTCTGGCACTGTGTCGAGTTTTTTTATTACTCTAATACACTTAATTCAGCTCAGTTAAGGTCTTTGTGCATTAAATCCAAAACAAATGTGCATTAAACCCACCATGTATCACTTTTTAAAGAAGACTGTGTGTTTATCATGATATAATTCCAATAAAATAGCTAATAACTACTTTGCCAGTGTGAAAAAAATGTCTGTTTATATAAATCCAGAAATAAAAAGTGGTAGCTTAATATTTAAGATGTTGAACTACTGATTGGGAGGTTGTAAGCTCAAATCCCAGCACTGCTATGGCACAAGTGCTGCACCCATGAGCAAGGCCCTCCACTGCTCAGCTGTGTAAAATGTAGCTCTGGATAAGGATAAGGGCATATGCCAAATGCCATAAATGGAAAAAAAGATGTGAGAAAGTATGACAAGAGACTTGTGATATCCTTAAATAACCATGTTTATTCAGTCAGCCTTTCCAGGATTGTAAAACACATAAAATATAATAAAAATTATTTACATTTTGCAATTTTAGTGACAGGAGAGACGTAGTACACACAGCAGCTGTAGTACACTTACAGAGGAGACAGCTTGTCTTAAAGTCACTAGGTGCAATATTGTGCCGAGAGTTTCTCAATCCAGTCCACGTTTCCACGTTTCCTCTAACACACGCTTGTTAGGAACTTGTGGGCTTCAGGTGCACGTCCACGCGAAGAAACAGGACTGATGTTAAAACAGTGTCTTTAAAAAATGAAATGTGGGTGGCGTTTGTCATATTCAAATTAACCTACTGATCAATTTCACAACTTTGTTCATCAGCCCAATTCAATTCAATTCTGTTTTATTTCCCTAGAATTTTCTCTAGAATCAATGGACATGGTCACTCAGTTTTCCTGAAATAAAGAGTCTACAAGAGCAAGAATGTGACTGGAGTGTTAGTGTGTTAACATCATATTTACACAACAGCCAAAAGAAAAGAATCAGCGTCATTAAGAAGCAAATTTAGGAACTGGGGTGTTCAGGACAAAAAGACATTCTGAAACACTTCAGAGCCTGAAAAAAAAAGTAATGGAGCCGTTACATTCCTGAAAAAAAAATCTTAAATTTCTGATTTCTTTAATGCATCAGCTCATGCTAAATGTTCCTGAACTCAGCTCCTAAAATATATTCTGGTATTCTTACATTGGAAAAACTGAAATACTCTTTGGGAAAAGATTCCAAAACTCTTTAGGTACTGAAAATGGTCCAGAATTACTGTTCCTGAATTTACAGTTCCTGAAAAACAAAAGTGCAGAAACGTTCCAGAACTATACAGGTCCTGAAAAGCGTTTCTAAATTCCTAACTTTTTCTTAAACAATATATTTAAAATCTATTTTCTGGAGGAAAAAAAAACGTATTTTCTGCAAACTAATTGCAGAAACATTCTGGGGCGTTTGTTTCTAAAATGCGTTCCAAATTGGTGAAAAAGGTTTCAATATTCTTCAGTTCCTGAAAAAATGTTTTGAGCATTCTTCAGCTGCTGAAAAGAAAGATCTGAAAGTCTTCAGTTTGTGAAAATTAAAATGTTCAAGACCACTTCTAGCCCTGAAAAGAAACCTTCAGAATTTTTTCAGGTATTGCAAAGTTCCAGACATATTTGGTTCGTGAACTGAAAAGTATTTTGGAAAAGATCCAGAACTGTTCAAAAAAGTTCAAGAGACATTCAGTTCTGTAACTTCTTTTTCTGAAAACCACTAGTGGAACCCTTCTGGTTCCTTAAAAGGACATGTTCTGGACATGTGAACCCTGGTGGAAGTGGGGCTATAAAAAAAAAAAAAACACGTTCTGCCAACCCTTGAAGCAATTTGTGTGTCTGTGTGTGTGTGTGTGTGTCTGAAAGAGGACATTCTGGATTGAGAAACTCTACTCTAATCCACATCGTGCTCTTTTTCTACACACTAAACACGGGCCAGACTGTGTCACTAAACTTCAACAAAACAAAAAAACAATTGATGAATCTGTTAATGAATAAGAGTAATAAGTGACAGACAGATGAAGCAGTAGAGACAAGCAGGATCAACAGTGTGCTATTTAACACAAAAAAAAATCAACTGCTGGTAAGAAGAAAGGGCAACAATCCACTGATGGGGAAAAAAAAGAAACTAATTCTCATTCATTCTCATAACGGCTCGTACTATTGCTTTTTTATTGATACGCTGTTTATTCGTAACCGTGTGACTGAGAATGCTTTATTATGTATAATAATAATAATAATAATAATAATAATGATGAGGTATTTATCTCTAAACTAATCACTCACAGCAAATCCATACAGTCACGTTTAGCTGAGGAGGCGTAAACACTGAGTCAGAGATGTGAGCTGACGGTTGCCAGGCACCACTATGTTTGTTTGTTTGTTTTTTTTAATGAAAATGTGACTAGACACAAAGCTCCTGTTTTCCAAGGATTTCTCACTCCATATTAGAGACTTTTACTTACATATTTAAACTTATTCACTTTTGTGTGGCGATTCATGTATCTCCACACTGTCTCCAAAAGCTGTTCTTTTATTTAAAATTGATATTTCATTTACAGTAAGTCCCCAACTTATGAACAAGTTCCATTCCAGGAGCACGTTCATAAGTCGGATTCGTTCATAAGTCCGACAAAGTGAGTCTTGTACACCTTTGACACAAATATACAATGTAAATCATTAAAAAAAATATTTTAAACGCACAGGTTTGGTATTTTGGTTCTGCATTCTTATGCTCATTATACTCGCACGAGACTGCACCTTTAAATCACGAGGAGCATCCAGTGTTAGCTGACCTGAATGGTGCCCGGAAAGATGGACGACGATACATGGTGTTTACTGCATTATTGAACAGACGCTAGTCTCAGAGCTGTTTCAGGCTCTGAATTTTGTCTTGTTAAGGATTTTCTGAAATTAGCATTATTCACCATCGGGACAGCTTTTTGTTTTTTTTTCCCCATGATTTTCTCCCTAACTTAGTTGTATCCAATTCCTCCGCGTCACTAGGGGGCTCCCACATTAAGGCTACTACCACTCAGTCGGGAGGGCCGAAGACTATCACGTGTTTCCTCCGAACCGCGTGACGCCAGCCGACCACATATTTTTGAACTGCTCGCTCACAGTTCGAGCAGTAACAGTGGCGGCGGCGTAACACACTCAGAGGACAGCGCTATCCGCTCCTTCCGCTTGCATGAGCTCATAGACACCTCTGATTGGCTGTAGAGCCGTGATTAATGTGGGAGCACCAAGTACCTCTCATCCCTCCCCTCAGAGAGAGCTCAGCCAATCAGCTCTCTCTAGACACCCGGCTGCAAAACCAAACACACACACACATACAACATACCGGGCTTTAGACATTTTATAAATTCAAATACACACTAAAAATATTATATAGAATTGTAAATATTGGTATCTGATGAGCTACTTCCGCAATTTATTCGCATTTGCAAATGTTCGTAGATCCGTAGTCCGTTCGTAACTCGAATGGTCGGGGACCTACTGTACACAGTGGAACCTTGGATTGCGAGTAACTTGGTCTGCGAGCGTTTTGCAAGACAAGGAAAATGTAAAAATTACTTTAAACGTGTTAAACGAGAGCGGTCTTGACATACGAGTACTATAGTATGTATACGCTTTGTCTGCCAAGCATCCGTCAGGTGATTACAACTGAGCCAATGGTTCTTCTCTCCCTAGCACAGTGGAGATGTGGGTAATCATTTCCCATGCTCACTCTCAGTGCACATTCGTCACTCATATAGTCAACATCCATGCACGCATGTACTGTTTACTATAACATTGATAACATTGTGATCACGTGTGTGCGTAAAGAATCAATTTTTTGTGTAAGTGTATTGTAGTGACTGTGCTTTAGTAATTGTACAGTAACAACAGCCTCTGTGAAGCAAAAAATTTAAAAGGCGGTAGCAGTGCAGGAGATGAACCTCTTTAGAGGAGTGTGTGTGTGCACACACTCCTTTTTATTTTATTTTATAATAATATTTTTGGGTTGTGAACCGATCCATCAAAGGTTCCATAATTTCTTAAGGTTCCTTAATTTCTTACGAGTGCTTTGATATACAAGCATGCTTCTGGAACACAAGCCAAGTATGCACACAAGCCAAGGTTTGCCTGTATATGTTCGCATTTGAGGTTGTAAAATGTTGCAGTTCCTCTATCAACCTGCAGGTGGCCTCTAAACTACGCATACGTTGACAGGCAGCGCAGCATCCTGTGTGGTACAAGCAAAGTTATAATTTGCTACGTTTATTTAGAATTGTAACAAAATAAAATGAAATCAAATAAATGAAAAAAAATAAAAAATCAATATGAATTTTAAAATTGGGAAAAAAGAGGCAATAACTCCAAGATGAGTCCGTGTAATGTGCCAGTGATGTGGGTGAACGATTGTGCGTGCAGACACATACGTCTTTTCCACAATTGGCAACAAGTTATGTCAATTTTCAAGGATCATGCGTTCCCGTGAACATTCAGCGAGTGGAACGCATAATCCTTTACCAACCTCACTGATACTGCGGATATTCTGTATAAACCATAATGCACATAATGATTTACAAATCAAAACCCGATTTGCCCTTATTACTGATTATTTATTTTCTGTAAAACTCAAGCAGATATCTTTAATCCTTCCCCGCAGGCACAGACCCGCAGAACGTACTTAGGACTAACAACCTCTTGGGGATGTCCCTAAAGCCCTAAAGGTGTCCACACCGCAGACGTCTTCAGGATCATTGTTTCTGATATATTTCAAAATTTGGCAAAATCCCTTTGTTTAGATATAAAAACGTAGATGTATACACGTTCTAACACATGCTCATGCTTATGATATGGAATACTTCTCCAGTACAATCAATCATCACCACCAAAAAAAAACATGAATACACTCTGTTTTGGAATGAAATTCTTCATATGTTATAACAAACGATTGGGACATACTGTGACTAATTTGATGTGGTTTTAATGATTCAGCTTTAAACCCAAACTCATAGATCCATTCGGAGCTGAAATTGCTTGTGTAATGAAAATAAAAATTTACAGTAAATAAAATGCAAAAATAAAAATAACTTCTACTTTCCGTCCAGCAGAGGACGACATACAGTATGTGCAGCAGAGAGTGTGTAACTGTACAGTGCACTCTGCTTCGATTATATGACCTCTACCAGTGTTGCTCTCTGAGTATCAAATACAGCAGAAAAAATCCCATGAAAACATCAGCAATAATACTGAGTAACACACACACACACATACACGTACGTACAACAAGGAAAAGCATGACAAAAAAAATCACAAACAAAACAACTTCTGAGGGACGACACTGAGCCATTTCTGTGACTCTGGTGTCTTTTCTGGCTGTGCTAAAGACATCTGAGTGTCCTCCGAGACCCAGGACAGGTCTAATAATAAAACCTCATGATGAGGATTATATAACATCCTCCACCTCTTATTTGCTATAGCAAATAACGAGATCAACCGTCGGTTCTATAGCTTTGCCATCGAGCTGCGAGGATAAAATAATGGAAGTGTATTTCACACCAAAGTTTTTTTCTTACACTGAACATGTCACTTCAGCTTCTAACCACTTCCTGTTCTTCAGTGATCTCACTCAGGCTTGCTGATGTAGTCATGAAGCCGTCTTAGACACTCACTTTTCTAGGCTTAGAGGAGAGTTGTTTGTTGTTCGTTTGGTTACTTTTTCAAATTTCAGAACAGAATTCAAAACAATGTTTGAAAACAAAATCGTGTTACTCATTGCTGAGGACACGCCCCTCTAAGCCCCACCCCCTTACCACAAGTGCAAAGCTGTTAATATTATGGTTTCATTTCAATTTGCAATTTAACTTTGTAAATGCGTATGCTATTTTAGCCCATACAGCATCGTTATTGAATTCTCAAATCTGATTGGTCATGAGGTGTTGATTATTTCTCTATTACAGCATCTCAGGCAGTAGTGATTAAATGGGCGACAGATCAAGTTCAAATAAATGGCCGCTTTTCCAATGCGATTTGTATGAAAAATGCTGGATCGCAGAAACTCCTATAGTAAACGTAGTGATGATAAACTGTGGTATAAGAAGACGACAAACTGTTGTAGGAAAATTATGAACTTCCTACTATATCTTCTGAAGTGAGTGTAAGACAATTTAGCAAAGCGTTTCGGGTTGAAATAGACTTCCAATTTTTTATTTTTTTGTGCACAAATGAGACCTGTCAGTTTTCCTAGATGTCCATGTCCTTACAGTAAACTAAACAAAAATGGAGATGATTTCGCCAGTGTGCATTTTATGTAAACATAATCGTAAGGAAAAAAAAACCCTGCAACAAACACCTGACACACGAGAGCTGCCTTCAAAAGCAGTTTCTGGACGATCAGAGCGAACCAAACCGCCAATGTGATCGTTTCTTCATTTTTATCAACTAAGTTTTGTTTGAACAAGAAAAAAACAAAAACAAAGAAAAGTGCTTGAGCGGTCCATAGCTGAACCTGCTGAATGGCGGTGTCACCCAGAATCCTTTAGACACCTGGGTTGTGGCTTCACAGTGGAGGACATAAAGATCAGCACTCACGCAGAGGTGTTCGTGCCAAACGGTGCGTATTTAACCGAAATGGAGGTAATACGAAAAATCTCAGAGCGTTGTGAGCTTGGAGATCATTGAAACGTATTGGCACAGTGAGGAAGAACCGGTACTGTGGTTCAAAACGTAGCACTTTTCCAACCAAACTTGTGCTGGTGCTAATGGAACCGTTCTGTGCTTCCTTTTTTTCTTTACACCAAGTCGCCAGCTTGCTGAATATAACCAAAAGCTGCGTCAAGTAGCACTAATAGGAGGTCATGTTGTCGTCATGATGACAAAAGCAGCACATGACCCACAATGGTTATTTTTATGTTACGCACTCATAAAGGTTTCCAAACCTGGGAAAGTTCCTAAACAAACATCGGCACCATGTTGGTGCAAAAAGGGAGTGTCTACCATATGCGTCCAGATAAGATTCACTGGAGCGTCATGTGAGAAAGGACCATAGCTTACGCTTTCCAGGGTGTCCTTCTGTCTTCAGTCCATTTCTTGGTGGAACCCCGTCTCTGTCGTCGTGTCAGGTTTTAGAGCTAGTTCTGAAGGCAGTTCTACATTTGCTGATGGTTCAATGTCCCTTTGCCCTTCAAGAGTGGATTCTCGAGATGGTGACTCATGAGGTTCAAGGTCATGGACAAAGTCATGGTTTAGTGCTTGAGGTGGTTCTGGATCATGGTTGAGTAGCGAGGACGGTTCTCTGTCATTGTTCAGTGCTGGAGGTTGGTCCAAACGTTGATGGTCTAGTTCTAAAAATGATTCTAGACCATGGTCTTGTCGTGATGATGATTCTAGGTCATGAAGTAGTCCTGGCAATGGTTCTAGGTTATGAGCTAGTTCCGAGGATTGTTCGAGGTTCTGGACTAGGCGATGTAATAATTCAGAGGTTGGTTCTGGCTCATGGTTTAGTTCTGATAATGGTTCAGGGACATGGTCTTTTTGTGATAAAGGTTCTAGGTCATGGAGTAGTTCTGAAGATGGTTCTAAGTCATGGAGTAGTTCTGAAGATGGTTCTAGGTCCTGGACTAAGTCTGAAGATTGTTCTAGGTCCTGGATTAGTTCTGAAGATCGCTGAAAGTCATGGACTAGATCTACTGGTGGTTGTAGATCATATACTTGTTCTATGGATGGTTGTAGGTCATGGACTGGTTTTAAAGATACGTCTAGGTGATGTGAAAATTCTGAGGTTGGTTCTAGCTTGTGGTCTTGTGAAGATGGTTCTTGGTCATGGACTAGTTCTAAGGTTAGATTTAAATCTGGGTTTAGTTCTACTGATGTTTTTGGCTCTTGTACATGTCCTAAGGATGGTTCTGGACCATGGTCTAGTTCTAAGGGAGGTTCTAGACCTTCAAATTCTGAAGATGGTTCTAGGTCATGGCACAGTTCTGGGGATTGTTCTAGAACAGGATCGAGTTCTTCCCATGGTTCAGAATCATCATACAGTTCTAGAGATGAATCAGTAGAATGGCAAATTTCTGAGGAAAGTTCTAATGATGGCTCCTGGGACAAATCCAGGCATGAAGACCTTTCATAAGTGCATCCTGAATAATGTTCCGCCTCATTGGTGCAGATCTTACCATTTGAGGTTTTTGAACGACGTGAGTCCACGTATGCAACAATGAACTCCGAGTTCTGGTAAATCATCATGCCAGATAGTGTGAGCACGGCCCCGGCGCAGCTGAGCGTGGAAAGCTGGCTGCCGAAGAGCAGTTGGGAGAGCAGCAGGTTTCCCACCACACTCAGGTTGCCCAGGATGTGCAGTGTGACAGCAGATGTCAGGCTGATCACAGAGCTGCTCGCCAGGTTATAAAGCACAGAGCCCAGGCAGCTGAGCACAATGAAACCCCAAAGATGGCTGTTGTAGTGGTGAGGTGACTGAAGGGCAGCCAGGTTCTCCAGGACCAGAGCTGCCACAGCCAGGATGCAAAAACTGGGGATGGCCATCATGTAGAGCAGGCAGACAGAGTTGATCTTCTCCTCCTGCAGCAGAATGCCTGAAAAAGTAAGAGAGACATTGGTTAACAAGAATACTGATGCAATATATGGCCACAACTAAGTGGACATCTGACTGTTACACTCGTGTACTTGTTGAACATTCCTGTTCTTTATTTATCCCCCTTCACATATTATAATAACCTCCAGTCTACTGGAAAAGTTTTCCGCTAGACTTTGGAGCATGTGTGGGGCTGTGTGGATTAGTGATAATTGAGGATCATACAAGAGTACTATTGAGACCAGGCATTGATGATAGGATGTTGAGGAGGCCCCTGTTTCAGTTCCAGATCATCCCAAAGGTGTTCAGTGGAACTGAGGGCAGGTCTTTGTGCAGGACCCTTGAGTTCGTCCACCACACTTGTTGCAAATTATGTCTCCAGTGCTCACTTTTTTTGCACGGGAGCATTATTATGCTGAAATAGGTTTGGGTCCCTTAATTACAGTGAATGCTTCCAATTTCGGTGCCAACAGTTTAGGCAAGAACCACAAATGGTCAGGTGTCCATGTTTATGTTATACTCTTGCTGTTACCAGTTTAGTTTTGATTTGCCAATGAGTAGACCAAGTCTAGTAGAGCCATGTTTGCTGAATAATTGACAGAAACCCCATCACTGAATATAATTCTGTCTGTGCGGAATGTTTCTGTGCGCATAATTCTGTCTAAACGCAAGTTACTTCCTGTTATAACATACAATCAGCTGTAGCAATAAAAACATTAGCATTATAACCACCCAGGGTTTCGGTTCCCCTTGAGCCACAATGGCGGCTCTGGCACCAGGATGTTAGCAGCAGATACTCTGGCTGCTGTGGTTTGCAGAGTGGGGCCTCTGTGTATCGGACTAGTTTGTCCGGTGCATCCCATTGGTACTTAATCAGATTGGGATCTGGGCAGTTTGAAGGCTGGGGCAGCAGCTTTGGGCTTTTTGCCTACTGTTCCCTGTGCACAGTGCGCTGTGGTGCACTGGGTGTTCTGGTGTCTTTCTGTCATGTCACTGGCTTTATAGTGGGATTGTACTGGACGGTATGGCCTTTGGTCCCCGCAGGCATGGGTGAGCCTTG
The DNA here is from genome assembly GCA_003987875.1 of Clarias batrachus. Taxonomy (NCBI): domain Eukaryota; kingdom Metazoa; phylum Chordata; class Actinopteri; order Siluriformes; family Clariidae; genus Clarias; species Clarias batrachus. The sequence goes on from QMIH01000032.1 coordinate 1,301,616, forward strand.
GGTGTCTTTGTTCCTGTCACCAATTTGCTGGTGTACAAGTTGTTAATCTGTTAATGTTATGGCTGATTGGTGTTTAAGTTATAGTAGCTATAAACAGTCAATCCCTTACCAGCATACCCTTTCATGCATAAACTCCTCTGTTCTAAGCCTCTGTAGTCCAACTGAGGAGCATTGTACTTATCACCATTTTGTACGACTGTGGTAGGACCTCCAATCAGCATTCACATGCACATTCACACACTAGGTGCAATTTAGGAATGCCAATTAGCCTAATCTGCATGTCTTTGGAATGTGGGAAGAAACCAGAGAACCTGCAGGAAACCCACCAAGCACAGGAAGAACATAAAAGCTTCATGCACACAGACCCGGTGCTGGAATCGACCCCAGAATCTGAAGGTGCAAAGCGACAGTGCTAACCATTAAGCCGCTGTGCTGCCCTATTAGTTTATTATTATTCATGATTAATTACTTTGATTGTGCAGATTGTCCGCCACATATGGGCAGGGTTTGCTCAGTGATTAAGGCACTGGACTACAGATCAGAAGGTTCCAGCACCACAAGGCTGCCATTGTTCGGCCCTTGAACAAGTAATGAGATGAAATGTAAATTACTCTAGAGATAAGAGTTTTTGCCAAGTGCCATAAATGTAAATGCAAACACTGTGTATGAGATGTTACTATGTATTAGAAAGACCACGTTAATACAAACCTACATTTAAAATGTGAAAATATTACACATTCTGACCAATTAGACATGAGAACTCGGCCATGTTTTGGTAAAAAAGAATGCTCTGGTGTGATCCACACAGTACAGTCTGTAAACTGGGTACACACATCTAGTGAAGGAAATGGGAAATAAACAGAAACTCCACAGTGACCTCGGGGTACAACATACACACCGTCAACAAGCCTGCAAAAATAACCCACTGAAAGGTGACACTACCACGTCGACCCGTGATATGATGATACGTGTTCGCGATTACTCAGCTGAACGCCTGCTCCAGGAAAAGGAAAGCTCGACCTGCAGCTTAACCAGGCTTGTTAAAATCCTATGAAAATATTATTACACTAGATGAGGAAATGTACAGAGTTTGGATAAACAGCAGCGTTAATCTTCAGCTCTTTGTCAGTTTTATTAAAAAGCATTTATTAAGCTAAGGCTTGTCCCTTGCTTGTTTAGTCTTGCACTAGAGTTTAAATCGTGAATAAATCATCACATACTCGCCACTCTGCCTCGCCTACGTAAGTGTTTTCTGGCGTAGAAAGGCTCGCTCTTAAGTAGAAAAACAATCAATAGGATGATACAGGGCCAAAGCCAGTTGTAGCTTTTGCAACATTTCTAACTTGAATGTTTCTAACTTCTAATCAAATTCTCTTAAAGGTCCCGTATTTTACAATTTCATCAACAAGTTAAAATATGACTTAGAAACTGTGTCTGTTAATGCTCAAGCCGAATCAGCTCGTAGATACAAGCTCTCGTCCAGTGAGCAAGGAAAGCGTTTCTTCTGATATGAGGTCACAATAGGGGATAAATCAAATAGTCCTGTTGTACACACACACTGATCACACAACTGAATGTCTAGAAATATTAAAAAATTATATTGTGCAAACAGTCTCCCTTTTAATGTACACTTCTTTATGTAGCTGTTCATGCACACATAGAGGTATTTATTTGATAATTATGCATACATATTCTGCATAATGGTAAAATGCAGGACATATGGTTTACTGGTTAGGGACGTAATAAACATACTGTAGACCGGTGAATCTACTACAGTTTAGGGTGAAGAGGAAAATTTATTAATTTATCTTTTCATTAAATTTCACCTTAACAAGCGGCGCATACAGGCATATTATCATGGAGACAAAACCTCCAGTTCTCCAAGTGCAATATTGGAATAGTATAATAATACTGGATATTTTTTTAATTATTAAGCTATAAAATGAGCATCCTTTAATGAAGCACTCATTATGGAATCATACATAGAGTGGCGTCACTAGAACTGATGTTACCCAGTGAAATTGTTCTTCGCATATCCCAGGTTTGTTAGGAGGCTACAGCCAGAGCTCAGGGCCAGCTGTTATACAGCTGCAGTAGGCAGGGTTAAAAGGGTTAAGGTGGAGCTGAGGCTTAAACTGCTGACCTTCCGATCAGTATGTCTGAGGTTTACCACTGCGACTGCACCTGTGTGGTAACACTTGGTGTCAAACTGCCCTGCCACCCCCAATCAACCTACTGAATGTCCCCCTCATACCAGACCACACAGAATCCTTTGAATGTCTTTTGTACTAATTTTATCTGTAAACTCTAAAATTGCATTTTAGATTACTTACAATGTTTATGAACTATTCCAAATTATGTTTTAAAACATTTTGTATTTTATTTTAATTTCATTAATTTATTATTAGAATTTTAGAAATTCTATCTTTAGTTAAATTCTGGTCTATAGTAGATTTTTGGATTGGAGTGGAATCCTTCTATTCGATCCTAATTTTCCAGGTCACAGGACAGTCATGTAAACATTTCACAGCATATCGTACTTATTTGGTTGTGTACGTGACAATTTTTAAAAAAATTTATTTCAATCTGAAATGTTCATATTAAACTTTTACCTTGGCATAACATTACCACAACACTGTAGCTAAAACACCAGTAAACACAATAAAAACACCTGCAGCAAAAACAGCAGCCTGTGTGTGGGATATTTTTATACAAAAAAAAAAGATATTTCTACTGAAACCTTGCACATCCTCATATAGACAGTAGAGTTGAAAATTTCACACATTTTTCTCAACCAATTGTACATGTTAATTTATAATGAATTAATTAGTAATTAGTAATGGTTACAAACTGCAATTTTTTTTATTCTACCGGTTCTAGTGTCACAATCCCAACATATAAGTTATGAGGGACAAATTCATGGAGCAAAATAGTTTAAACAGAATAATAATTTTAAAAAAAATAAAATAAGACAGCTTGTATCTCTATCCTCAGCTGCTAAAAAAAATACAATGTCTAATATTGTGCATTGCTTGAACTGTAAGTGCGCCTTCTTGTGGTGTGCAAGTTAACATATATGAAATCTACAGAAAAATATGGATCAAAACAAACATCAGTGGTCCATAATCGGTAAGATGTTACAGTAATTTTGGTGTCGCCCGCTCTGATGATGTCACTGGGTGTTTTCCAAACACACACTCCCACACACACACAGCCCTTAAGCTTTTTAAACTCAAATAAATACCTAAATATTATTCTGCAAATTTTGAAAATAGCTCACTTAAGTCTAATCGGCTCAATACTTACTTACTATAGGAAAATTCAAAGAGAAAAAAACAAAAGTATGGTCTGATCTGATTCTACTTTCTTTCTAAAAGTCTAAAAGTCCATTCTAAAGCCTGGGGTTCTGGGTTAATTAGATCAGTGCAAAGAAAAATCCCATGTGTCTTTACTCCTCCTTTTAAAACATGGTGATTTGGAGGCCGCTCTGTTCTGCAACACGCAGTGCGTGAATGCACGTGTTTCAGACGTGCAAGTCTCATCAGATAGAGTTATGTGATTCATTGTACAGTATAATGAAACCATGTCTTTTCCTCTTTCTTCGGACGTTTTAAAAGTGCTTGTGTGTGTGTGTGTGTGTGTGTGTGTGTGTGTGTGTGTGTGTGTGTGTGTGTGTGCGTGTGTGTGTGTGTGTAAAACCCTGGTTTAATTACATTCCTGAGGACCACTTAACATCATGAAGTTCAGCTGAAAGCAATCTGTCTCTGGTACATACTGTAACTCTCTCGAACTGTAAGTGCCTCAAACAAGCTTTCATCCATTTATAGCCATTTTTAATGATGTGGAATGTCCATGATGCATGTCAGTTCCTCTTATCACTTAAGTTATAGAAGTTGTTCCTGGAAAGGTCTAAAACTGAACTTGGTCTCCTCCTTGGCAACTCTGTAGAGGAAATGTTACTTTTATTCTGTTTCTGTGGAGCGTCTACGAGACGATCACATGCTAGGAAAACTGGCTTAAATTGTAGCCAACACCTTCTGACCAATCAGAAGCAAGAATCCATGAGTGCTGTTATGTGATGTCATGTCATGTCATGTGAGCGCTCGAGTGCTGGCTGACTTGCATGGTCCATAAACACGACTTTACAGACGGCATTTTAAAAATATTGGGCGTGGCTCGAACACTACATAAAAATTCCTTATCAACATGGAGCAAGTTAGATTATTTTATTTACAAGTTTACCAGTTTTTTTTTTCTTTCTCCTTGTTCACCTTGTGAACTCGGTTATTTCTGTAAGCACTACACTTCCTGATTTCTGGTTTAGATCCATGTTAATTATATTGCGTGTTTCGTTTTCACACTGGATCTGTTTCTGTCTTCGGATCGATGACTCAGTGTGTTTGCATACTCGACCGACACGTCTTCCATGAATGAATCCAACCGTCACACACAGCTCGGCTCTACGTCCCCCCGCCTCCGTTAAAAGAAAGTCAACATTTCAAAGAAAGTCAAGCTGGTTGTATATGAATAGAACTGAAACGTGTGTTCAAGCAGGACGTATCGACTCCCTTAGTCTAAATCTGGATGTGTACCGAGCGGGCGTCCGTGCTATGCCACGAGTCTCTGGATAAAACATTCCAGGAGCACCTTAAACACATGTCTGGGACGTTATGACCACGGAAAAGTGGTTTCATTCTTTTGGAAAGGGAAAAAATTAGCTCCTGGTGTGAGTCATCTTCTGTTCCTGGACGCGGCGTTTCCCAGAAAAGAACGTCCAGTTAGAAACTTTACACTGGGAGCTGGGTTTAAAAAATAACAGTGCTTTAGACAGGAAGCCTCGCTGAGGTAAATATGGCTCTCACATGAGCAATGACGACATATGGTGTGTGTGTGTGTGTGTGTGTGTGTATGTATGTGTGTGTGTGTGTTTGTTTGTGTGGGTGTGTCTGTGTGTACATCCTTGCTACAACCACATCTTAAATAACCATTTATGACATCTTTATAGAAAAGCTGAAGATGTAATGTTTCCAGCTACAATGCCGTGAAAAAGTATTTGCCCCCTTCCTGAATTTTTACTTTTTTGCATATTTGTCACAATTAAATGATTCAGATCATTAAACAAACTTTAATATTACACAAAGATAACCTACTTGGCCCTGTGTGAAAAAGTATTTACCCTATCTAAATCATGAATGAACTATGAGTTTTGGAAAGCTGAGTTACATTTCACTTGCCGCACCCCAACCCTGATTACTGCCAGACCTTTTGAATCAAGAAATCACTTAAATAGAACCTGTCTGACAAAGTGAAGCAGGATAAAAGATCTCAAAAAGCAACCTGATCTAAAGAAATTCACGAACAGATGAGAAACAATGCAATCAACACGTATCAGTCTGGATAATACTTTTTCACAGCAGTGTATACGATGGATGAATATTTTGTATATAATTGTAAATATTTCTTTCAAAAAGAAGCCACGGCTGGATGACGTCTATCCTGGTAACATTTAGGAAAGAATACACATTCCCATGATACATTCTGGATCCAACATAAGACTTTGTAAAATACAATCCCACAGACAAGTGGGTTATTTGTGTAACCCAGTCTCTTTAAGGTTAATGTCTGAGAATACAGATCAATGGAGCATGGAACATGTGCCAAACCTAACACACTCTAAACGGCTTGTTGCGATAGTAATTTCATTACATTCCCAAACACTGACTCATTAAGGTTTTCATACTCACTCTGCTGGATGCTCTTGACACCCCGGAGCATTGTGGCGGCGAGCACAAACAGACAACCCTTCTGATCGAACTGAACCTCGCCCATGATGCTGAACGAAGCCCCGAGGCAGATGGGCATCATGGCGGTGTATTTGAGGACGTGGTGCTGCTCGCCAAGCACCAGAGACGAGATCGCCAGAGTGAAGATCGGAGTGGTGGTGTAGATCATCTGCGCGAACGACAGCTGCACGTAGTTGAGCCCGATGTTTCCAAAGGCGATGCTGGCGCAGAAGGTCAGGCTCAGCAGGAACACTTTACATTTGGCGCTGGAGGTCAGGTCCTTCTCTGCCACGCCATGGTTTTGGACAAACCAGTACTTTATGACTCCTACGACTATAGCCGTGAGCATGTGCAGAGCAGACAGGAGGAGCGGGTATCTGAAATTGTACACCACAAAGATCCATTTGTTCAGGCTGGAGATGGTGGTTCCTGTGACCAGCCACACCACCACGGCTGACAGAAGGTGCAGCGTTTCGGGCGGACGCATCCTCCTCCACCCGGTGTCCCGGGTCTCCTCGTTTTTGGAGAGGCCATCATCGGCACTAATCATGTTCGCGTCATCTTCGGCTCTGTTGATGAAAACACATCTTGAATTTGTGAAGGAAAATAATAATGTTCACTCTTCAAAACACAGGTTTCCAATGCTGGTCTTGGGGTACCTTTTGTCCCGTACAAGTTAAGTGTGTTCCAAGCTCTGACATGCATCTTTTAACAAAGGGTGGACTGTTAATTAGGTGATAAGTTGAATCTGGTGTCTACAGAGACAGGAAAAACACTAAAAAAAAACACTGTGTAGGACCAATGTGTAAGCCAATTCTATTCTCTAAAACTGAGCTCTAGCTAAGTAACAGCCAATCAACTGTGTGTTTCTCGAAATTGCAAAGTGAAAGGAAACATCCGTCTAGATATAACTTGATATAACTATGTTTAGCACAGATCCTGACACTTGCATATGCTGATCCAATGCTTTGGCTGATATATTATTACCTCAGAGTATGACATAAAAGCTGCTGATGATGTTGCCTGCTGTTAAATTCAGTGAGGAGAACCCTTTTGCCCTCATAACAGTGATGCGCTGTGTGCCGTGTGAACCGACATTAACCTTTTCATCAATTTAAGCTACAGTAGCACTTCTATTGGATCGGACTACATAGGCCAGCCTTCGCTCCCCGTGTGCATCAGTGAGCCTTGGCCATCAATGGCCCTGTTGCCAGTCCTTCCTTGGATCACTTTTGGTATGTCCTGACCATTGCAGCCCAGGAACATCCCACAAGACCACTTGGGCCTCAAGCCATCCAATGTAGCCCTTGTAAAAGTCACTCAAATCCTTACGCTTGTCCATTTTTTCTGCTTCCAACACATCAACTTTCAGGGTTACACTGCCAAAAACCTGCGTAATATATCCCACCCACTTCCAGCCGCCATTGTAACGAGATATTGAAAATTCAGCTACTGTGAGAACAGCCAAATTGTAATGGCTAGGACATTCCTGGGCTGCAGTATTCAAGACATTCTAAAAGTGATCCCCGTAAAGTTCGATCCTATGGAAGTGCGAGTGTCGATCGGACCGAGGTAAAGGTTAATTATAGAAAGGTGTCAGAACACACAGGGCAATACTGACCTACGCAATATTAGGTGGGTGGTCATAATGTTCTGGCTGATCACAGATATATATATATTAGAACAACAAAGCTTTGACACAAAGCAACAAAGCATTAGGACATACCTGCAGTCAGGAGGACTCATTCACGCC
>QMIH01000033.1:8959-20035 GCA_003987875.1 Clarias batrachus
CCCAGAGGTATTCTATGGGGTTTAGGTCTGGAGACATGCTTGGCCAGTCCATCACCTTTACCCTCAGCCTCTTTAGCATGCCAATGGTCATCTTGGAGGTGTGTTTGGGGTCATAATCATGCTGGAACACTGCTTCTTGTGCATCATCTTTTGAAGAGAATTCTTTCTAGGATGACAACCATTCAGAGCAATTTGATGCAGTGTGTGGCGTACGGTCTGAGCACTGACAGGCTGACCTCCCATCCCTTCAATCTCTGCATTGTCTCTGTTTCCCAATACCAATCTTTGGATCTGACGTTCACTCAACGTCTTTGGCCGACCATGGTGAAGCCTGTTCTGAGAAGAACCTGTCCTCTTAAAGCGCTGGATGGTCTTGGCCACTGTGATGCAGCACAGTTGCAGAGGGTTGGCTATCTTCTTATAGTCTAGGCCATCTTTATGTAAAGCAACAAAAAAACATTAGTTTTTTTCAGGTCTTCTGAGAGTTGTTTGCCATGAGGTGCCATGTTGAACTTTCAGTGGCCAGGTTGAGAGAGTGGAAGAGATTTTATACCAAATTTAACTCACCTGCTATCTGGTGACACCTGAGACAGTGTAACACTAATGAGTCACATGACAAATGGGAAGGAAAACGACTAATTGTGCTCAATTTGTACATTTTCACTTAGGGGTGTACTCACTTTTGTTGCCAGGGGTTTTATGCAGTGTTGTCCTATGAAAAACTAAATATTTGTGACATACTGTATACTGTATTTTTTTATTTATTTAGGTGACTGTGAGCATGAAGTGTTATGGGTGCTGTAATATGTAGTGGTCATGTTAATAGTGGGTTTTGATGTCCAGCAATTACAATCTTTAGCTGATTCTAAAGAGCAGAAAAACTTAATTAACCTCAGATTGTTCCAGCAGATTCATTTTCATGAACAATAAAAACACACATGCTAAATTATGTCAACCAGAAGGTCTTAAACCTTGCAATAGCTCAATAAAAACATCCAGGAAAAACTAGTCTACAGTCACATGATTTACTGTTTATATATTTGTTTTATCTTCATGCATCATCTGTGTCCCTGCAGGATCCTGAGACAGATTCAGCACATTATGCTGCACGACATGTTTTGAAGAAAAAAAACAAGAGGCAAAAGAAATGCAATGAAATGGTGGAAACACATGTTTTATATTCTTCAGTTGGACAAACTAATGTACATACATAATGTTATGTAGTGTATCATTTGATCTTTACTAAATAGTAACTTTTTTCATGGTATAACTTCCGTAAAGCAGTCTATCACAATTACAGAATATGGTAGTGTAACATTTTGAGCTTACAGATTTTGTACTTTTGAAAAAATAAATAAATATAAAAAAATGAGTAGCTTGCAATAAAATACTTATCAATTAGTAGGGTAAAAAAAAAAAGTTTTATTTTGTCACATATACATTACAGCACAGTGAAATTCCTTCTTCGCATATTCCAGCGTAACTGTTGTCAGAGCGCAGGGTCAGCCATGGTACAGCGCCCCTAGAGCAGTTAGGGTTAAGGGCCTTGATCAAGGGCCCAACAATGGCAACCTGGCTGAGCTGGGAATCGAATCGCCGATCTTCCAATCAGTAACTCAGCGCGTTAGCCCTCTGAGCCACCGCTGCCCTAAAATAACAAAAATAGTTAATAATAATAAAATTAATAATAGTTAATCTTTAGTGGGTTTTTGTTTGTCCACCCACCTCTTAAGGATTGACCACAAGTTCTCAATGGGATTAAGATCTGGGGAGTTTCCAGGCCATGGACCCAAAATTTCAACGTTTGAACCGCTTAGTTATCACTTTTGCCTTATGGCACGGTTCTCCATCATGCTGGAAAATGCATTGTTCTTCACCAAACTGTTTTTGGATTGTTGGAAGAAGTKGCTGTTGGAGRGTGTTTTGGTACCATTCTTTATTCATGGCTGTGTTTTTGGGCAAAATTGTGAGTGAGCCCACTCCCTTGRATRAGAAGCAACCBCACACATGAATGGTCTCAGGATGCTTTACAATTGGCAGTCGGAAGCAGTCCATTCGCCATACTTTTTGCAGAAGATCCATCTGTCCCTGATGTTTTTTTTTTAAAGAAGTGGCTTCTTTGCTGCCCTTCTTGACATCAGACCATCTTCCAAAAGTCTTGGCATCACTGTGCGTGCAGATGCGCTCACACCTGCCTGCTGCCATTCCTGAGCAGCTCTGCACTGGTGGCACTCCGATCCCACAGCTGAATCCTCTTTAGGAGACGATCCTGGCGCTTGCTGGACTTTCTTGGACGCCCTGAAGCCTTCTTAACAAGAATTGAACCTCTTTCCTTGAAGTTCTTGATGATCCTATAAATTGTTGATTTAGGTGCAATCTTAGTAGCCACAATATCCTTGCCTGTGAAGCCATTTTTATGCAACGCAATGATGGCTGCACGCGTTTCTTTGCAGGTCACCATGGTTAACAATGAAAGAACAATGATTTCAAGCATCACCCTCCTTTTAACATGTCAAGTCTGCCATTCTAACCCAATCAGCCTGACATAATGATCTCCAGCCTTGTGCTCGTCAACATTCTCACCTGAGTTAACAAGACGATTACTGAAATGATCTCAGCAGCTCCTTTAATGACAGCAATGAAATGCAGTGGAAAGTTTTTTTTTTCGGGATTAAGTTAATTTTCATGACAAAGAAGGACTATGCAATTCATCTGACCACTCTTCATAACATTCTGGTGTATATGCAAATATTATAAAAACTTAAGCAGCAACTTTTCCAATTTCCAATATTTATGTATGTCTAAAACTTTTGGCCACGACTGTACACATTGTGTATGTGCGCTTAAATTTTTTTGTTATTATTAAGTCACTGCAAATGCAATTTATTGTATATCATGTGTAATGAGTAATGTGTCATAGTGGTATGTAAATAAAATATGTTTAGCATGTTCCAGAAAGTAGAAATAGAAGTGGATGGATGATTGCAGATGCTGAGGGGGCAGCGACAAACGGATCAGCATTCATGTAGAAAACTGTAAATCAGGTACTGTTAAAACATAACTATATTGCTTTTTGGTTATGGAACAAATTTTTTACATTATTAAACAACCTTCTCTTTTATTTCAGATACAGAAATTCCATTGTAACAGCTGATGGTTGACTTTAAATTTGTGTTAGGTTATGCAGGTGATATACACAACTAGATTACACATAAAGTGTTGTACTAATTACACAGTCATGTTATGTCACTGTGTTACGGAAAGTATAGTTTTAAAAAGTTATGAAGGCCTCAGAGTGGTGCAGTGGTGCAGTGGCGCAGTGCTCGACCTATCATCGGGATATTGCCAGTTTGATTCCCGGGGGGATGCTGTAACCTCTCGCCGCCGGAGGTCTAGAGGGGAGGGAGTGCTCCCACATTAATCATTGTAACTTTAGCCTAGCCATTAGCCTAGCTTAGCTAGCATCAGCGCCGGAAGTTCATTAATGAAAATACTCAGTCTTACCTGCAGAAACATAAAGAAAACACGTAATTGACAGTATGATCTTCATCAGTCCAGTCCGGTTAATATTTACGTATTGATCCGGTGTCCAGAGGTCCAATGTACAGGAGCAGGGGAAAGATTAATCTAACTTTTACATAGGAAAGACAACTTCCGTAAACTCTATTCTTCCTTTTTTTACAGTAGATCATCCCCCAATGTGACGTCAGACGCATCTTCACGAGACGTTATAAAATTATATTTGAAATAAAATACCTTAACCCAAAACACAAACATAATATCTACTGTGTGTTAGCGATGGGTCGTTAATGAACGATTCATTCTTTTTAAACGAGTCCAAACTCCATGCACACAGAGACGGGAATCAAACCTGAACCCTGGAGGTGCACGGTGACAAGGGAAACAAGGCACAAATGCTAACCACTACACCACCATTTGTTTATACTGTTTTTGCTTAAAAATTAACTCTATCCTATACCCTTGTGCTTTATTATTTTCATATTTTTATTTTATTTATTCTTATTTCTTTTAATAAAAATAATTGTTTTTGAAATTTAAAACATCGAATTTTGTCTAAAGAAAATTGGAGATTTAATTCTTAGGACATATGGTCCAGCTTTAATATATACACAGTGGAACCTTGGATTGTGAGTAACTTGGTCTTTGAGCGTTTAGCAAGATTAGAAAGAATTGTAAATAAATTTTAACTTGATAAATGCGATTGTCTGCCAAGCATCACATGATCACAACTGAGGCAATGGTTCTTCTCTCTCTCATGCTGTGGGATTGTGGGTAATCATCTCTTATGCTCAGTCTCAGTACATGTGCATCACTTGTATGCCTTAGGTGGGAATCAAACCCAGACCCTGGAGTAGCAACACAACTCCAGAACTGTCACCGTCCACACACACACTTTATATATACAGTATGTGTAATTTTGTAATATAAAAACACATCGGAATAAAGACAATACTGTTCTCTACTTTCCACAATGTGTCATTTCCAAAATTTCCTATTTTACTGCACTTTCTGTTGAAATTCTCATTATCTCAATCTGTCAGGCTGTATTTGAATATGTGTTATGTTGTTATTTCAACATTTTGACAAAAATCTTAGAAAAAAAATGGATATTCTAATTTCTAATTTTAGATAACAGAAAAAATAATTTGCTGAATATTTATATTTTATAATAATAAAAAAAGTAGGACAGCGTCGATGCCTGATGTTCTCATCGTCTGCAACAGATTTTAAGGACTGTTCAAACACACATACAGAATGTAAATAAAGTTTGATTATGACTGATGGAGCACATGGGACAGTTACTTCAGGATGGCTACCAGGTAAGATTATCTCTTTATATCTCTCCAGGTAAGTATTAAATATTCGGTTGTCAGAATGTTAGCATGACTTTTTGATTCTCATTGCTGAATCAGGAAGTTTTCTACATTTTGAAAATTGTTAGATTTCCAATTTTGTATGAAAATGTAATTAATTACCGTCTAATTATATGCACTGAGAAAAAATTTGTAAAACCATCATGACTTCGCTATAGTTAGCAAAACATCCTGAGGCTCCTCATCCTCCATAATACCATTCTCATATACCGCAACATCAAAGAGAAGCTCAACGTCTTCAGCTCTGCTCCCTCCAGCTCTGACTCCTGTCTCTTCCTCAGGGACACTGTCTCTAAACCATACAGCATGGCTCGTCTCACCACTGTCTCGTACATCTTCCTCTTGATTCTCGCTGATATTTTCACACAAAACTCTCGACACCTTTCTCCGCCCGTTCCAACCTGCCTGCAGTCGCTTCTTAACCTCCTTCTCACACTCTCCATTACCCTGGACTGTTGACCTCAAGTACTTTAACTCTGTACCTTCTTCACCTCTTCACCCTGTATTCTTACTGTTCCACTTCCCTCCCTCTCAATGTAGAACTGTTGTGTAGCAGGTTGTTAAGAATTAATATACATGTGACAAGTACTATTTTTCTTTTTTTTTGGCTTTTGTATTTTTGAATCACTACACAGTAAAACAGTTTTTAACTTGAATGCATGATTGTGCAAATATTATCTTTTTTTTTTTTTTTACATTATCTCAGACTAGTATACAGTTGAATCCTGAACTGCAAGCATAATTATCTTCCTGAAGTGTGCTTGTATATCAAAACACTTTTATATCAAAGCTAATCCCCCATAAGAAATAATGGAAACTCCACTGATTTGTTCCACAACTCAAAAAATTGATATAGAAATTGTTAATAAATAAAAAATAAAACAAATTAACCTGCATAATACCTTTGAAAAGAATCGTGATTGAAACCAGAGAGAGGAGAGAAGTAAGAGGACATTTTTTTTCAGACACAGCTGCATGCGCACACATCAGACGAATAAAGGGTTTAAATAAGAACATTCATTGTACCAAAGAGAAAGTAGTGTGAGATACAGTGTTGTGTTGAAGTTGGGTCTGCCGTTGAAAAGCTTTTCATTCAGCTGCTCCCGTTGAGATGCCCTTTTTGATACAAACCTCCCATTTTATTCAGGCTCATAATAATGATGATAATAATAATAATAATAATAATAATAATAATAATAATAAATAATAATAATAATGTATTGAGACTGGATCTGACTGGTCTCTGTGATGGCACATACGACTACATCCATTTCACTGACAAGACATGTTTGAGAAGAAATATCAGACGAAATCTTTCCTGACACAGGGAAAGTCTTTTGTGTAGGACAAACACTTAAATCACACAGCTTTCTAATTATTTTATAGTTTCCATATTTAAACTCACCTGCTGATGAAAGATGAGATGAGAAACACATGAGATTAAAAGCAGAAGTTTTAGTACAGCGCTGTAGTCCTCCATCTCACCCCGTAGACGTGACATGAAGAAACAAACGACTAAATATAAACTAAATAAAAACATCTTTGAATGCATTTTTTTAACTATCATATTTTTGCTTGTCACAAATTATGACTGCAGAGATTGTCCAGAACATGTCTCATCTGGTGCATTTGCTGAAGTGTTAGACGCTGTACTGAGTAAAACAGGAAGTCAGGGCGGTTAAGTCTGTGTCTCATCCAATAGGATAGCACCGCGTGAGATGATGTCAGATAAACACACAACTTTGGCAAAGGTTTTACATCCCTGGGGAGCCAAGATGGCGGTCCTTCCTAAAACTCCAGAAAGATTCTCTTTATTTGATAAAGTCTAAAAGGTCTCGTTATCTACCCCAAAGCAATGTCGTCACTCACATCTACAGTTAACCAGCTTCTTATTAAAAACTTTAATTTGCTCCACCATTTCTGCCAGTTGAATCATTTTGGTTTTCTGATTCCTCACATCAATAACAATCTTTTTTTGTATATTATATATATATGAGTGATTGTTTTACTGGACATTTAGTTGCTACATCTTGTAATATATAGTTTAATCACTTTTTGGTTGTTGTAAACAGTAGATATCACAGTTCATTTTTGTTAGGTTTAAAAGGAAGAAGTGTGTCTGAGATGAGTTTTAAAGTGAATTAAGAAAAGAAGAGTTAATCACTTGCTGTGTCCGTCGCACCTTGATACACTTACTGGTCCGGACCCGATCACCCGGGAGAGACAAACACATTATTGCCCCACTGTAATGTACACTGGAACTTCCAAAAATGTCCACAGTATCTTCTTCAGATTAATAACATGTTTCTTTACAAACAAAACCCCACAGATGGCACAGACCCCACAGACAGCGATGGAGGTTTTGGACGAGACCCGTCGGACTGCTACAAAGCGCAACAGGTAATGACATTTTGTCTAGGCTTCTGATTGATTAATGAGGCTCCTAACAGCACTTAACAGGGCGTTTTGTGTTTTCATGTGGACAAAGATCTTTTTACAATGTAGGCTGTGTGGACAGAATTATTAAGAAAACAAAGTAGAAAAGTCTATGTTTTTAAAAATACCCGGCTGTTTTGCAGTCATACTGTGTGTTAGGCAGCTAGAAGTTCAATATAACAATATGATAAATGATTTGGCGATATGTTACTGATATGGTTCAAGTCATCAAAACACATTTTTATATTATACAAATATCCTGAGTAAATACAAAATGCAGTCCTGACTGAACATATCATATCAAATTCTTCCTTTCTCTTTATCATGTGAGAATTTGAGCCACAAACTGTGTTAAAACACCAGTGCATTTTTTTTTATTTAAAAAGACAGCAAGCATCCTACCTATCTGTGCCAACTCAGCCCTGGGGAACAAGATCTGGTTCACCGGATTACTGAGCCGGCTCCTTGTCCCCCCCTAGTGTGTCTACCTAGGTACTAGTTCTTTCTGTCAAACCAAATTAAGTTCACCTGTGTTTTCCTTGTGTGTCTCTATTTATTCCGGTCGAACCCGTAGCTCTTTGTCTGTTCACCGTTATGCACGTTGTCTGTTCTCATGCTGTCCACGAGCTATGTGTTGTCTCGTCTCCCACCCCAGTACTGAGTATCCTGACTCTCTGCAGAACCCAGCCGGGGAGTGAGCTGCAGTGCTACTGCATTGTCTTTTTTTTGTTTATTTTCTTGTTTTGTTTGAAAACAGTAATAAAGAACTCTCGTGTATATAAACCCTGCACCTGTGTCCGTCCCCGTTACTGGAAGACATGACACTAGCTAGGTGACTTTCCCATCATTTTAATTAAAGTAAATGTATTGTACTGACTGAAAATATAAACAGTCAACTTTAYTATTAGTTATTATTTAGTAAACAGAACAACAATAACATAACATTATGTATGTACATTAGTTTGTCCAACTGAAGAATATACAACACGTGTATCCACCATTTCATTACATTTCTTCGCCCTCTTGTTTTTCCTCTTTGAAAAATGTAGTGCAGCATAATGTACTGAGTCTGCTTCAGGATCCTGCAAGAACACAGAGGACGCACCAAGATAAAACATTATAAATAATAAATCATGTAAACCTAGAATGGTATTTCTGTTGTTCTCATTGAGCTAATGCGAGGTTTAAGCCCTTGTGTAAAGATAATTTAGCATGTGTGTTTTCATTGTACGCGAGAATAAGGTTGATGAAACAATCTGAGGTTAATGGAAGTCTTTTCTGCTCTTTAGGATCAGCTAAAGATTGTAATTAATTATCAAACCCCACTATTACCATGTTACAGCACCCATAACACTTTATGCTTTATGCCCAGTCACCTAAATGTATAAAATTCTAATAATTTAAAATTCATGCATATGTGTGTTTAAAATTCTCACACACACACACAACTTAAGTGCATGAGATTGACAGGTTCACAGTCTGATTGCCGAGTATTGCTCAGCTTGCTCCTGAAATGATGCCACCATTTGCCTTGGTTTTGATCTTTGCTTCTTTTTCTTTACTTTTGCTTTTTGGGTTCTGTTTTTACTGATCAACTCTGCCTGAGTAATTTTAATAACATTCTAAACCCCTTTAGCATCCATGTGGGTATCTGTTTTATATATAGAGATTCTAAACTGCATTAGCCTCCATCCTGGCATCTGTATGTAAATGGAAAAATATATCTTGTGTAGTCAGATTTACCTCATTTTTCGATGCTTCATGACCTAAAGCAATACAACAGAGAGAAAATTATTATTATTATTAATAGTAGTAGCAGTGGTAAAGTTAGTAATGGTAATACTGTATGTCTGTCAGTATTTTTAGTCATGAAGGTTAGGTTATCTGGAAGTTGAGTCAACTGGGCTTTTTTGTTTGGTAGAAACATCTCACTACTCATCCAGCCAATTTGAGGCAAGTTGGCTCCTCATGTTTGAGTCCTCTAAGGGCAAAGGGTCCTCCCCTGTGAAAAGGCTTGTTACATGATGAGAGGAGAAGGTGAGAGTAGGAGAAAAAGTTGTTAGAGAGTGGTGGTGGGGAGAGCTATTGAGAAGAAACAGCAATAGACAGAGATTAAGGAGAGGCAGAGAGTCAAGGGGAGTCCTTAAGTGTGACTTTCCTGGTGGACCAGTGAAAAGGTCTTGATCTTCCTCGAGATGGATGAAAGGGCAGCAAAGTTAGGAGACAGGTTGTGCCTAAGACATCCAACTCTCTTTAGCGTGTTACGATGTTTTCCATTTGCCCTTATTTTATCACTTTATCAAACCATCTATCCTCATCTCACTTACGTGAAGAGGGAAGAAAGTGAGAATAGAAGTTGTTATAAAGTGGTTGTAGGGAGAGCTGTCGAGAAGAAACAGCAGTAAAGAGAGATAGCTTCTTTTATCAAACCAACTATCCTCTCTGTCCAAAATTTATACATTTTCATCTCACTCTCTAACGATCCTCCCTCCAAGTCTCACCTTCACCATTGCTCATGTAAACAAGACTTTTCAGACAGGGGAGAATCCTCTCACATTGGAGGACTTAAATGAGAACATTATCAACTTCCCTCAGACTGAAGAAGCTAATTGTATGATTTCTGAAATGTTTCTACCTCACAGGAAAGAAGTCCACTTGATATGACTCAACTTCCAGATTAGTAGACGTAGCATAAGAGTAGCAACTCATCATGAAATAATTGGTTATGTGCAATTTTTTTGTAGTTAAAAGTCTCCCTGTTATAAACCTGTTAATACCCCATGAATGCAGATTCATTCATAGTTTCTTTAGCAGGTCTTGATTTGTACAGAAATACACTGTGGGAGCTCCTGGATTTACACCAGCTCTGACATTTCTTTTGTCACTATAAAAATATGTATTTACATTTAATATTTAATGTTATCTGTCATCCCATTATTTGTGTGCAAATCAGAAATGAAATAAAAAAGGGGGATAAATGCTCACTTTTAAATTTGTCATTTTTATTATATTTTATTTCTCCTGAAGAGCATGAATGGTATTTAAGGAGACAGTTTTATTTAGTTTGTTTTTAATAGACATTTAGTCTTAACAGCACTGAAAGTGGAGAACGATCGGTGTGTGTGTGCCTGATGTTACATTGATCTTGTTGTTCAGTGCCAAAAAAAAGTAATTGCAAGTGCAGTCAATATTTCATCAAGGTACTTTGTAGATGGTTTATCAGTTTAAAATAAATATTCTTGTAAGATACTTGACTGACAGGAGACTGAGGTGTTCAGAAACTCTTTACTGAGTAGATGGAACAGAACTTCAATTCCATAGTGGATTAAACATCTATTGTTTAATTCACGGAATTTAAACTAGTCGAAATATGTAAACATTCTAGAATTTTCTAGAAGTTTTCTTCTGTGCTGTCACGAGGCGGAGCAGAACGAGGTGAATTCACGCGCAGATGAATGATCGCAGCGTTAAACGGGAGCGCGGGCCGGAATGCGGAAGTGAGGATCAAACACAGGAGAATCAGTCAGTGTGGCGTCTGAGCCAAATCACACAACGAGATCCGTAGTCCAAAGAGGAAGTGTTAGATCAGTAAACAGGAAATCAAGCAGCAAAGAAACTATCCAAAAAAAGAAACGTTAAACAAAAGCTGCGKTCAAAAACAAGGAAGCGCGAGATCAAAACCGGAAAATCAAACAGCGAAGCGACAATCCGAATCGAGAGGCGAGAAAACAAAACCAACTTGGCA
>QMIH01000033.1:30796-50389 GCA_003987875.1 Clarias batrachus
GCCTGGAAACTCCCCAGATCTTAATCCCATTGAGAACTTGTGGTCAATCCTCAAGAGGCGGGTGGACAAACAAAAACCCACTAATTCTGACAAACTCCAAGAAGTGATTATGAAAGAATGGGTTGCTATCAGTCAGGATTTGGGCCAGAAGTTGATTGAGAGCAGCCCAGTCGAATTGCAGAGGTCCTGAAAAAGAAGCGCCAACACTGCAAATACTGACTCTTTACATAAATGTCATGTAATTGACAATAAAAGCCTTTGAAATCTATGAAGTGCTTGTAATTATATTTCAGTACATCACAGAAACAACTGAAACAAAGATCTAAAAGCAGTTTAGCAGCAAACTGGGTGAAAACTAATATTTGTGTCATTCTCAAAACTTTTGGCTACGACTGTATATTGGTTTGTTGTAAACAGTAATTTACATGCTGTAGTAACAATGTCTTTATACATTGGTCATTGTTTAACACAGTTCTCTCAATTTAGTTTCAAATCTTAAACCACAGACCAATGCAGTGTGGACTATATTGTTGGACGGCCGTCACAAGTGAAAAAAAAACATTTTAGTGTATTTGAAATATATTCAAGTCTTCAATATTACATTTTAATAAACCTTTAAATAAGTACAAGTAGCTGTATTATAGTAAATTTTCCATAAACATGTTACAAGAAAATATTATTTAAGTGAAAATGCAGTGTAATTTCTAAAGCACACTTTGTTTTGGTGTTTAGACAGTCATCATGTGGAAGATAAACATTCTGGATTGTTTTAGTTTTTTTTTTTTACTTTTCACAAAAGTAGCATTTAAGCCTTACCAGGAATCTGCACTGGAACAGTTAGAGTTAACATATCAGCAACAGAATGCCAAACATCATGACCTTTATTGTCAAAGTGCTTCCTGATTATGAAATATTTTGTGCTGGCTAAAAGAGCAGATGGAAGTCAGAAAGGCTGCTTTTATACAGGAACATGGTGTTTATATGTTTATTTCTTTGGCCATGTGCAAATGCATGAAAGGGTTAAGAGATTAACAACAAATTTGTTCTAGGTGACAAAAAAGTATACTAACCATGTTACATCTTAGAATGTCAAACCTTACTGAAATGTACTTGCAGCCAGTCTAAGGATTGGTATTAGCACAGTATTAGTAAGTTCGCTATTTTGGATAAAAGATTTTGTACAAAGTGTATTTTTGTTGTAATTAAATTATACAAAGGCACAATTTTAAGTGTATTCACTGTACCTTTATGAGCTAAGTGGAACAAATTAACGTATACTTTGTACACTTAAAGTATATGGCTGTGTGTGTACTAATGTAGACACCTGACACAGTCATTAGTGAAATTAAAATATATCTTTAAGGTATTATAAGTACATAAAAATTACATATTGTGTTACAAATATATGAGTAATATACCATGAATATATTCTTACTGCATCTTTTGTTAAAACTATTTGTGCCTAATATAATGTGTATACAAATATTATAATTTATATAATATATATACATGTAATGTATTGTTTCAAAATAGCACACCTCAAGTATACTAATCATTAGCCATTGCTAAGTCATTGCTGCCATTTTAACCAGGCCCCTGTTTCCAAAAGAGACATAATCTGAGTGATATCAATACTGGTAAAATAGACTTTCAACATGCAACAGTTTTTTTCCTCTGTCATAGTGTGTTGATACAAAGTTCATACAAAGCTACATTGAGTGTGCCTTCGTAGGTACAGCCCTTGGTTTCTTTTCCTTTTTTGTACTTTTAAACATCCTTGCAACATTTTCGACTGAAACTACCACACATTAGCAATAAAGAATAATAATGAGAATCATTAAAAACACCCTAACCAGCTAATATTAGTGAAAACTCTAAAGTTGATTATTCGCTTTTCAAGTAGTAAATGTTATAAAGTTAACCAAGTATGGCATCTGTATATTAATTTATCTAAAGCCAGTGCAGTTATAAATGATAAAAGCAGAAAGTTGGGACTTTCTATTGTTCCATGTCAGTTGCAATGTTGATTTACTGTCACTCTTTAAACAGGAAATAAATCAGTAGTTGAGAAGTTGACTGGTTAAAAGTTTAGGCTGAGGGAGTATATTATTCTTATTATAATTGAATTATTATATTACATAAGGTGCAACTTTGTCTGAAAATGTTAGTTCGTATTTGTATCTTTAGTCTAGATGTAACACTTAACTTTACCTTTACTCCTCCAAAACATCTGGTCAAAACTTTCCTTTCAAAGGTTTTTGTTTTTTTGTCCTTGTGGTCACCTGCAAACATGACTTGTGAAATCTTCCATTCTCTTCCTTGGACTATTAATATAATTTTATTTTATGTTATATAAGCACATATTTAAAACTGTACATCACCATCTGTTGAATTTTGAGATGAACTCAGGTATAAGGGACTTTTTCATTTAAATTTCAAAGTAGGATATCTTTTCTTCCCATGGGCCGATGAAATAAAGCCTTTATGTTAAGCTCGGCCAAATACACATGCAAACCCCATTCAAATTTGTTTAGGAGTTTTATGTGATGTACGCACAAACAAATAGTTAAAACAGACAGATGAAAATTCAAAAAGTCATTTTTATGTATTTTATTACTCATCTTATGTGACCACAAATAATTTTTTTCACAAATATCTTAAATGATATATATGTATAGATGATAGATGGGGGAAAAAACATGAAATCAGTAATTAATACATGCTATGCTATAACTGAAATATATATAGAATGTGTGTATTAATGCTTTTCCATGCCACCCTGCCAAAATCTTTTGCCATCTTTTCTAGATCCACCACTGGTAGTGGCATGCACTCACACACTAATAGTTGCTGATTTATTTATTTATTTAACTTTAAACAGGTATCAGGTAGAATGAAGTATTAGTCTTTTGTACAAATAATCAATGTAGCACAAACCACAAACCATCAGGCCTCTTGGTCCTGAGTTCTGGACTAAATGGGGTGGGGATCCCTTGAGTAAATGATTAACAGCATTCAAAGTTTGAGTCAGTGAAAGATCTTGGTGTACCAGCCAAATTAACGCAGTTTGTAGAGCAGCAGTACATCAGACATCATGTTGGGCTCCTTATTTTTTGTTGGATTTTGCATTTTCATCTTTTTCTTCTTAATTAGGGTCCAGAAGCCAAAGAACTTCCCCCCCGGGCCACGACCCTTACCCATATTTGGCAACCTTCTTCATTTTAACATCAACAATCCTTTGAAAGATTTTGAATTGGTATGTAATTATACTGTTGTTATGCTAGTTTTTTAGATATATAATATAAAATTATATATTTATTACTAAAATTGTCTTCTAAGTTTATGACTTAACTGTAATGGTTTATCTGCATTTAAATTTTTTATGAAGATTAGAATGGAAAAATTTCTATTTGAGTCTTTTTTTGTATCATGCATTCTAGAATAAAAGTTTTACTTTCTGCAAAACTATAATTGTTTTTAATGATTTTAACAATAATATTCAAATAATTGTGAGGAGACAAACAAACAAATAAATAAATAAACAAATATTTAAATGAATAAATAACTTCTTCTAATACTTAAATATAATACCAAATGTGACCTGGACTTTGTTTACAACCAATTTTTTTTTTTCCTGAAGAGTACAGTAAAAGTATTTTGGTGAGTTTTAAATACAGTGGAGCCTTGGATTACGAGCATAATTCGTTCTGGAAGCATGCTCATATATATCAAAACACTCGTAAATCAAAGCAAATGTTCCATAAAAATATTGAAAACTCAGGTTATCCGTTCCACATCCCAAGAAAATAAATATATTAAAATAATTAATACAAAATATAAAGTGAAAAATATAAATTAACCTGAAACCTTATCATCAACCTGATCATGTGACACTTGGCGTCAAAACAAGAAGTGCATGCGTGCCACATGATTCTCAATGATACTTGTAAATCAAGGCACATTTTTCAAGTTAAAATTTATTAAAAACTGTTCCACGTTTTGCGGAACACTCACAAACCGGGTTACTCGCAATCCGAAGTTTTTCTGTACTAGGATACTAACACAATTGGCTACACACAGTATATTACAGTACAGTGTTCTTTAGAATCATGCTGATGGTTGAACGATTTATCTTAAAAGAACAAGCAATGTCTGCCATCTTTACACCTCGCTCCATTCTCTCATTTATTTTCACTCTTGTCTTAAATATTATTGGTTAATAATTATTGTCTTAAATATTATTGGGGAGATTCACTGACCTACACCAATAACCTAAAATAAAAGCCAGCGATATTTTGTGTTTGCCAATATATCGTTAATGCCCATGAGCAAATTTTCGTGGTGCCACATTTTCAATAATATCAAACTCTTGGCAATAGCACGTGTCAGTGACCTTTTATTGTGATGACTTGCAGGATAGACCTTTGTCCAGGGCATTAGTGTATTTCAACCTTCGTTCTTCCATATATACCATTTCTCAAGTATAACATTCATGCTTTTGAAATGGTATTTTAAATAGTTAAATAGCTTTTAAACTGATTTAAAATAGTTGAATGGAAATTGATGACCCTTTGAGTATGCAATTAATAAATTAAAAACGTGTCTATTTGTAGTTGGCTGAGCGTTATGGGAATGTTTATAGCCTCTATCTTGGGAGAAGCCCAGCTGTTGTGCTTAATGGTTTGAAAGCTATAAAGGAAGCTCTGGTGACCAAATCTGCAGATTTTTCTGGACGCCCGCAAAATTTGCTAATCAGCCATATGACTGAAGGAAAAGGTAAGATTAAAAATAATTAGATTCACAACCATAATGAATAGAATTTAAAAAGAATTAGACTGAGAGGTCTATTTTCCATACACATGTCTGTGACATGGATACTTTATGTACTGACTCTGAAATAAAGATTTTAATATGAATAAAATGAAACAGGAGTCATACTAGCTGATTATGGTCCTGCATGGAAGGAGCATCGGCGCTTTGCTCTCATGACCTTAAGGAACTTTGGTTTGGGGAAAGAGTCTATGGAGAACAGGATTCTGGGAGAAATTGAACATCTTGTTGCAAAACTGGAGAAGCATGCAGGTATTAACATTCTACATTATTGATCATGTTGTTGTTGATGGTAGCTGACAGTGTCTTCTTTTTTTTCCTTGAATCTACAAAGAAAGATTCAAAGAAAGAAAGAAAGATGTTGATGAACACTGATTTTCTATTTGTAGGAAGTGTCTTAAATCCTCAGACTTTGTTCCATGATGCAGCATCAAATATCATCTACCTGGTGTTGTCTGGCAATCGATATGAATATGGTGAAGAAACCCTTAATAAATTTGTTAAATTGATTACTGAAATTACCAAGATTCTTAATGGACCTTGGTCAATGGTGAGACATCATATCGTCACCTGATTACTGACTGCATTGTGGTTCATTCTAAGTACATGCTTAAAGGAATGAAAAACATTGTCACTAATTAATAAAGAACAATATGGACAATTTCTTTCTATTTCTTATAGATCTATGATACTCTTCCCTGGGTGAGATCTCTGCCTCTTCCCTTCATGAAGTTGTTTAAAAACAACCATTCACTTAAAGAAATGACAAAGACCATGATCAAAAACCACAAGACAACAAGAGACAGAGGAGAGCCGAGAGACTTTGTCGATTGCTATCTGGATGAACTCGATATGGTATGTGTTTTGTGTGGGTATAAGGGTTATTCTGGGAATTTATTAAATGTCCAAAATCTCATGTCCAATTCAGCGGTATCTCAGTGTACAGACTCAAACTCTAGCATCACCAAGCTTCCACTGTTGGGCCTTTGAACAAGGCCCTCACCTGTATACTGTAACAAAAAGCAAGCTGCTCTGAATACGGGCGTCAGCCAAATGCTGTAAATGTAATAATTCTTATTCTTATTATTATTTGTGGAGCATTTTA
This sequence comes from Clarias batrachus, assembly GCA_003987875.1. NCBI lineage: Eukaryota > Metazoa > Chordata > Actinopteri > Siluriformes > Clariidae > Clarias > Clarias batrachus. The sequence goes on from QMIH01000033.1 coordinate 36,732, forward strand.
ACACTAGACATTCTCACAAAGCACCTCCCAGCTATGGACAGATACAGACATGTGGATGTAGATTTAGATTCATACTTAGTGAACCATGAGGAATAAACCATTAAAGGATCTCACTTTAAAAACGGGGAAACTGCAAGTCATTGCTCTTCTCAAATTATATCCTGCAAAGACAAGAAATACTAAATGTTGTTAAAAGATATTAAATATAAGCATTGTGTGAGTGAGCAGCAGTTAATATAGCGTCCTGAAGGGAGGGAGACTTTATTGACACTAAATTGTTTAAATTGTATTTAAATTGTGATAAGTAATTTTTTGGGGGAATCCATGTAGTACCATCCCCAGCAAAATACTAATAACAATTCTGTACCTTTTGATTATAATAGGTAAGGTAAATAATAATAGATCAAAATTTCACTTACCTACTATGGGGTGACAACACAGTGCTTCATAGTGTATAACATTCTTAGTATTTTGTAATAAAGTAAAATTTTTATTTGTCACGTACACAACCATACACAATTTTTAAACAAAAAAAAATATACAGTGAAATGCTTATACAAGAAAGATTTCACTACAATAAAGTGAAAATTGCACTTTTACAAGGTCAGCCGGCTTAAACACACAAACATCAATTTGGACCCATTTCCTACATAAAAGAAGAGCCACAGAACTCTTTTGAACGGAGCCCCCAGGGGTCATGTGGTAAAATATATAACGAACCAAACAAACTGTGTGCACTAAATACTAAACCGAGCGCACAGATTAATAAACCATGCCTTCTCTAAATATGCTGTTTTCACAGAGGTTGGGTTAAGAAAAAAAACGCACCTTGCTAGGGGAACCAACTTCGACACTGGTAAAGTAATCAGTGCGCTTGGGTTATTTATCCGCGTCTTCTGTTTAGTAATCTGTGCGAGTGTCGCACATCACATCGGCAGAATATTAAACACATTGCATTTTTATGTTACAAAATCACCATAATCTTTCAAATTAGAATTACATTTAAAAACTAACAACCTTAAATAAAATAAATTAAATGATTAATAACAACTCATTATTAAATGATTAATGACAATTCATTATTGTTTTCCAAAGAGACAGGGAGCTGCAGAAGAGGGATTAAAAAGCCACATCTGCCTCCAGAGTCGCAGGTTGCTGACCCATGCACTAGTATAATACAATAAAACCAAATATAGAATAAATAAATAAATAAATTGTCATGTCTGCAGGAACGAGGGCGCACACAGATGCAGTGTCCACGTAAAGGAACATTCTTTGCAAGAACTAGAACAAAATGATTCAAAAGAAAAACACAGTTTCTCTGTGGATAACTCCCCCTGGACTGGTCTGATGAAGATCAAACAAAAAAACATAAAGGAAAGATGACTATCGTCGCCGACAAATAACCGGAAGCCGAGAGTCCGTCAGCTTTGAACTTGAACTTAGTTACAAAGCTGACGGACTGTCCTGGGGGGAGAAATGAGACAACACATAGTTCATGAACATCTAAACAAGGAAGCGTGCACAATGGTGAACAGACAAGAAGCTACGGGTTCGGCCGGAATAAATAGAGACACACAGGGCAGACACAGGTGAACTTGATTTGGTTTAACAAAAAAGACAAATAGACACACTAGGGGGGGACAAGGAGTCGACTCAGTAATCCAGTGAACCAAATCTTATTCCCCAAGGCTGAGGTGGCACAGATGTGACAAAAACAATTGGGATGGAATGTACAAATCTCCAAATTTACTGATTTATAAAAGTTACAATGAAATATAATTAAAATAAAAATATATAAAATCTATAAATTACACAGAATGTGCCAAGTGTATACTGAGAAGCATAAAAAACTAGAAATAAAATATAGAAGGGTATCTCACTTAGATTCCATAGAATTTGCATAAAATAGTGGTAATATAACCAAAGGTTCTAGTTTTAGTAAAAACTGAACTAACTGGACTGTCTATTTTTTAACAGGGAAAAACAGGATCCACATTTAATGAAGAACAATTGGTAATGTACATTTTAAACCTGCATATGGCTGGAACTGATACCACGTCCAACACCCTCCTTACAGCTTTCCTCTACCTCATGGCTTATCCAGACATTCAAGGTTTAACCTTTACTTCATTGAACTTTATTATTAAGTCTTGTTGCATCAACCTTAAAAAGTTTAAGGTTAATTTGATTTGTAACCGAGTCAAACATATTGTTTTTAGAGAGATGCCAGCAGGAGATTGATGRGKTTCTACARGGWAAATCTCACGTGTCTTTTGAGGACAGACACAACATGCCGTACACACAGGCTGTAATCCATGAGTCTCAGCGCATCGCCAACRTCACCCCTCTGAGTGTGTTYCACTCGACCACAAGAGATACGGAACTGATGGGCTACAGCATCCCAAAGGTGATGATTTCAAACAGTGGGTTAATTTACCTTCTGCTACCCATATTGATGCTTTTCATCCACTGTTTCCAGGGAACTATTATCATCCCAAACCTTTCGTCAGCGCTGAGTGAAGAAGGCCAGTGGAAGTTTCCTCATGAGTTCAACCCATCAAACTTCCTTAATGAACAAGGACAGTTTGTGAAGCCTGAGGCATTTATACCTTTTTCTGCTGGTGAGAGCTCACATTGTTGTAAAAATGGTACAAAGATTAGCCAAATCTGATCTAGTCAAGTGCTGTCAACATAAATTTTGGACTTGACTCCATAGAACATTTATCAAACATTAAAGGAAGAAGTGAATAGTGAGTGAACAGGGTTAATGTATGTGTGTCTGTGTGTGCAGGGCCTCGTTTATGTCTGGGTGAAGGTCTGGCTCGCATGGAGCTCTTTCTCATCTTGGTCTCCCTGCTGCGCCGCTTTCAGTTCATTTGGCCTGAAGATGCAGGAGAGCCAGATTTCACTCCTGTATTTGGAATCACACTCACACCCAAACCTTACAAGATGGGAATTAGGCTGAGACAGCCAGCTAGAGAAATCTAGAAATAGTCAGGAGATATAATATATACTGACAGATTCTTTATCACAGTAAACAAATATTCGCATAAAATTACAGTAAATTACTGGCAGCAGTTTTGCCAGTAAAATGCCGTTTTATTACAGTAGTTGTAGAAATAGACTACAGTACATTGCTCTATTTTGATATACAGTTTAATACTGTATTTTTGTACTGTTTATTTTATTGTTGTGGTAAGTAATTATTCAGACAACTTTTATTTTTAACAGCATTTTTATTGTTAACAGTTTACTACTGTAAACAATGACACAATTGCTAAACTTACACAGTGATTTATTGCAAATGCACAAAAAAAACAACAAAAGAACAACAACAAAAAAACATGAGATCATGAGCTCTGTGTGTTAATTACTAATCAACTGTGTTTAAACCTCTGGAGTAAAAGTGAAAAATCCTTTTCCTTGCTTCTTGGTAACCTTTCTTTTTCTTTAGCAAAACTTGCACTCCCATTTGGCAATGCAGTTACAAGAGTAACTTGGTTTACGAGTGTTCCGCAAGACGAGCAAAGAGTTTTAATAAATTTTGACTTGAAAAACGAGCATGTCTTGGTTTACGAGTGCCGAGTTTTTTGACACAGACACACACATACACCAACACACACACACTCTCTCGCCCTTATACCCCCCCCCCCTTCCCGACTTCACACAGACACACACACTCTGTTCTACACAGACACTCTGCTCTGTCGTGATTCTTTTCAAAGGTAATGTGCTGGTTCATTTGTTTGTTTGTTTTTTTTTTACTTTACAGCAGTGATTCTCGCTCACGCGAGTGTCATTAGAGAGATTTCTTTTTTTCCTGTTAAAACAGTGTTTCCGTTGTGTGTGTGTTTGTTGTGAAACTTAAAAAGCGAGGTGGGGGGAGGGAGGAGGAGTTTTACTGTGTAAGACGAGGCGAGGGGAGGGGCTAATTCCAAACACACACACAAACACACACACATACACACAAATACACGATGCCTGCGCGCACAAACGGAAACACTTATCTGTTGGGATTTATTTTAACTTTTTTTAAAGGTAAAGTGCAGGTTAATTTGTTTTATTTTTACTTTATATATTGTATCAACTATTTTTCTGTATTTATTTATTTGGGCTGTGGAACAAATTATTTGAGGTTTCATTATTTCTGATGGGAAGGTTTGATTTGGTTTACAAGTGTTTTGGAATATGAGCCCGCTTCTGGAACGAATTATGCTCGTAATCCAAGGTCCCACTGTATGAGAAAATGAACATTATACAGTTCAAGAATTGCCTAATTATAAATAAAAAAGACAAAATAAATTAATTTACCATAAAAACTACTTCTTCACAATAAAAATAAATTACCATAAAAAATAAATTATTTTTGAAAGGATGTAAATGACTAGAAAATGTTCAAGTGTGTAGTCACATTATAAATGCTCTCTAAAAGCCAAAGGTTGCATCTACTAATGTTAGTTTCTAACTAAAAAAAGCTACACATTCAGTGCATTAAACACTTCCATTAAACAAAATTCCACTGAAAGTCCATCAATKTCCTTATGAAGGTGCACACATGTGGGTTAAGGGGTGCTTGCTTTTTCTGAACATCCTTCCCAGTTCGCTTGCTGTGAATCTTCCCTTTGTAACCTCTTCTTACTGGCTGTAGCAGCAGTAATTCCAGGAGCTATTTTGTCCCATGGGATCAAAAAAGTTGCAGGCCAGTTCTTCTTTACTGCTGGATTTAGTGAACATAAGGGAGAAGACAAGGAACTACTGGAACTTGAACTTGGGAGAGGTGAACTGCACACTGAGGATTGAGGTGCAGAGAAAATTTCTGTCCCTAGCAAAACAAAAAAATATATAGTCAATTAAAACTTCTGCATACATTTACAAGCAATAAAATAATAAAATTCAGACTAATACCATGAGCATTCCATGCTTTCAGAAGTTTTCTACACTGTATCAGCTGAATTAATTCTGCAATGTCCTCTTCTTTCACATAGTGCAAGTTTTCTTTGCTTTCTGCTCCCTGGTTTACAACCTTTTCTACAAGTAAATTAAGTGTATTGTCTGGTAAACTTGGCAGGACAGAAGTTATCTCCTCCTTGATGCATGTGGTTACATCATAAATTATTCTAGAGAAGGAAATGAGTGGTGAAGAGCAATTACAGATAGGCCAAACACACTGTAAACTGGCAAAGGATAATAGTCTGGTAGATCAGACCATTTTACACAGACATCATTTAAAAATGTGTGTTGATGGTCCACATTCAGGAAATAAATTCCCATATCAGATAGGCATTTCTTTGTGGCAAAGTAAACTGAAGTGTCAGAAACAAGAATCAGTTTAATCTTACCAAAGACCAATCTATCATCATCTTCACCTAAAACAACACACATTTTTTTCTTGTAGCTCGCACATTTAACTATGACTTCATGTCACCTGGAAGCCCAGGTGAGCAACAGCATGTTTAATGCTTTCGCTATAGTCATCTGGATAGAAAACTGTACCCTTATCAACAACAATATTTGGTGAAAAGATATCACCAGCACAGAGATATGCTTGTAAAAGCTGACATCTCTCTGCTAGTTTGGCAGTTATGTTCTTAAAGTTGTGCAGTTTGCAAACACACTGCTTAAAATAAACCTACTGTAAGTGTCCATAAGCGAATAAGAGGACCAAAACAAAGAATTAGTTCTGAATAATGACACAAATAATGATGTTTTGGCTTTAGTTATTAGGAAAAGCTTCATGTCGACCTTGTATGTAAACCTCCTCAATAAGGACATTCAAGTAGGTTACGTGGCTATATGCAATGGCAGAAGCACAGATTAATTCAACAATTTGCCTCAGCTGCAACACAAGTTGCCAAATATTGTTATGCACTGGATTTTTTATTTTGTCTACAATCAAAAGAGGCAGGAGCCTAAGGAAACACCAGTTCTGGACAGCATGCCCACTTAGCTTTTCACTCACAGGATTAACCTCACTGTGTTTATTACCTGCATCGTTGCTAATGTACTAGAACTTATTAAGTCGTCCATTTAGCTCTTTATATGTGAACAGTTTTTGGTTTATGACAAAATCGACACCGACGGACCAACTGTTGGGCCGACGGTACTTTAACCTCCGGTTCATGGTGGTTGAATATCGGAGGCTGGGAACCATAGCATGCCTCAAAGGGGCTTAAGCTGGTGGAGGAGGATACATGGAGGTTATATGATAGTTCAGCCCAAATGAGGTAGCGAGCCCAGGAGCACTGATGGTCGGCGACAAAGCACCTCAGGTAGCGCTCCAGTTGTTGGTTGGTCCGCTCCGTCTGACCGTCTGTGGATGGTAGCCAGAAGACAGACAACAGGTGGAATTGATCAGACGGCAGAAGGCCTTCCAGAACCTTGAGGTGAACTGTGGCCCCCTGTCTGAGACGATGTCCTTTGGGAACCCATGCAGGCGGACTACGTGTTCTAATATCAGCTCAGCTGTTTTGTTAGCTGATGGGAGCCCGGGGAGGGCCACCAGGTGCACAGCTTTGGAGAACCGGTTGACGATGGAGAGGATGGTGTTCTTTTCTTCGGAAACTTGCAGGCCTGTGATGAAGTCGACGGCAATGTGCGTGCAGGGCCGATGAGGAACAGGAAGTGGTTGAAGTTCGCCTCGTGATGGTTGGTTCACATCCTTGGCCCTGGCGGACACTGGGCACGCCTGGACGGGTGTCCAGCGAGGGGGGAGGAATGTTGGATGATCTCCGTCCTGACGGTTTTGGGTACATAGAGTTGACCAGGTGGCACACCTGCCAGTTCGGTCACCTGCCAGTTTGGTCTGAAGTTGTTTGAGGGTCTTGGGTAGGGGCCAATGACGCGCAACTTCCAGTTTCTTCGGGTCCATGGCCACACCCTGGGACGAGATGACAAAACCCTGTCATCATCGCACTCTCTAATGCGCACCAACTTGTAGGCAATCCGGAGGTCCAACTTAGTAAAAATGCTGGCATCAGAGAGAGCGTCCAGGGCAGAGTTGGTAGGAGGCAATGGGTGTTGGTTCTTGATGTTGTGATGTCGTTGAGCCCCGATAATCGACACATGGATGTAAGCCACCATTTTTTTTCACAAAGAAGATGTTAGAATTATTTTATAAATAAAGGAGTTATTTCTACTGTCTTGCTCTCTTACTCATAGATCTCATATTAACGTGTTAAATCTTTCTTGCTGCTATCTTCCTGTCTCCTCTTGCATCTGTTCTTAAAGGTGTGAAAGCACCCCACTCACCTTCCCACTCTCTCTTTATGTTTTTCTCTCTATCTCTCTCTTTATTTCTCTCTGTCTCCTTCCCCCTCTCCCCCTAACTCGAGCCAACATCTTGTGATCCTTCTCTGGACGATGCACCTCTCTGTCTTCCTCTCCTCCATTTTGGATTACAACCATAAGTCGTTCCAGAAGCATGCTCGTATATATTAAAACACTCGTAAATCAAAGCAAATTTTACATAACAAATATTGAAAACTCAAATTATCCGTTCCACTTCTCAAAATATATATACATGAATTAATTAATACAAAATATGTATACATACATACAAAATACAAATTAATTTGCAACCTTAACGTAACCCTTGAAAAAATAAATCCCAACAGATAAGTGTTTCCATTAGTGGTTGTGCACAAACATACATAGTGTATGTGCATGCACTGTGTAGGCGTGTGAAGCCTGAAATGGATGTCAGAATGATGCCTGGAAATGTTGGGTGTTTGGTGATCTCCTGCCACACTTCAGGATTCCGAACACCTAACATCCCCCCATCCAGCCGAAATGTCAAATATCATGCCCCTTTCGCAGAAGTTGGCAGCGTGGAAAATACTGCCAGGCATATCTCCTTGGCTACAAAGGACCGTAGCCACAGGCTACAGGATTCAGTTTGCACATCGTTCTCCGCGTTTCAACGGCGTGGTCTCCACTTCTGTGAAACCGGACCAAGCACATCTGCTGGCCCAGGAATTACAGACGCTGCTGGGCAAAGGGGCCATAGAACATGTTCCCCTCCCAGACAGAAAGTCGGGCTACTACAGTCGGTACTTTTTGGTGCCCAAGAGAAATGGGGGATTGCGTCCGATTTTGGATCTTCGCGGCTTGAACCGCTATCTCAGGAAATTCAGATTCAAAATGTTGACTGTCAAAATGATTGTTTCTCAAATCCAACCAGAGGATTGGTTTGTGACAATCGATCTCAAGGTCGCATATTTCCATATATAAATGTTGCCACAGCACAGAAAGTTCCTGAGGTTTGCTTTCGGGGACGAAGCTTACCAGTATGGGGTCCTTCCATTTGGCCTAGCTCTGTCACCCCGCACATATACAAAATGCATGGATGCGGCCCTGGCACCTTTACTACTCCAGGGCATCCGTATTTTGAATTACATAGATGACTGGCTGATTCTGGCTCAGTCTCAGGAGCTAGCGCTTCGACATCGAAATGTCGTCCTAGCTCATCTCCATTCTTTAGGGTTGAGACTCAATGCCATGAAGAGCGTTCTCTTTCCTGTTCAGAGGACAACATATTTAGGTGTCTCCTGCTTGTGTCGAATCCATTCTCAACACCCTGAAGGAAATCAACCTAGGCCAGAAGGTGACTGTTCATCACTTTCAGAGATCTCTAGGCCTCATGGCAGGTGCGTCCACGGTGATACCTTTGGGCCTTCTGCACCTGAGAGCGTTTCAGCTGTGGCTAAGAACCAGGGGGTTTCATTCAAGGGCCAATACCCAGAGGTTAATAAGGGTTACGCGCCGAGGGCTTTGTACCCTTTCTATGTGGTTCAGACCCCGGTTTCTAACTTTGGGTCCCACTTTTGGTCTGTCTTGTCATTGCAAGATGCTAAAAATAGACACTTCCCTCACGGGCTGGGGTGCGGTCTTGGATGGCCGTCCAGCACAAGGGAGCTGGAGAGGTCATCTTCTCGCTTGGCACATCAATTGCCTCAAAATGATAGCTCTGTTTCTGGCCCTAAAACACTTCCTCCAGCAGTTGAGAGGCTACCATGTCCTAGTGCGGGTGGACAACACTGCAGTAATCTCGTACATAAATCGCCAGGGTGGCCTGCGCTCGCGCAGCTTGAACAAACTAGTGCACCAGGTTCAGCTTGGGGCACAGGACAAGTTCCTGTCCCTCAGGGCGATTTACATTCCGGGGCATATGAATGTAGGAGCGGACTTGCTATCCAGACAAGATGTGAAACATGGGGAATGGAAACTCCACCCCGAAGTAGTTAGTCAAATCTGGGAAAGATTTTATGTTGCAGAGGTGGACCTCTTTGCCTCACAAGAGGCAGTACAATGTCCCCTTTACTACTCTCTGACTCCTCCAGCTCCCCTGGATCTGGACGCGATGGCCCACACGTGACCCAGATTACACCTTTATGCGTTTCCACCCATAGTTCTGCTCCCAGGAGTCCTGGCTAGGGTCCGTCAACAGGGTTTGCGCCTTTTATTGATAGCGCCCCATTGGCCGACCAGAGTGTGGTTCTCGGATCTAATATCTCTCCTCGATGGCTCACCCTGGGTGATTCCAGTGAGAAGCGATCTTCTGTCAATACTTCTGGAACCTTCATGTTTGGCCCCTGAAGGGGACCAACTAAGACATGCTGGTCTTCCAGCCAGCATAATTGAAACTATTTTAAGTGCCAGGGCTCCCTCCACTAGAAGAATGTATGCCCTCAAATAGAGTGTATTTGAAAATTGATGCATGGCAAGATATGTAGACCCAGTTCACTGCCAGATTGTTTCAGTGCTGGAGTGTCTGCAAGAAAAGTTGTCATCGGGCTTATGCCCTAGTACTCTAAGAACGTATGTAGCTGCTATTTCGGCTTGTCATGCTCTGACCGATGGGGTTTTTGTGGGGAAGCACCATTTAGTTGCCTGTTTTATTCATGGAGCTAAACGGTTGAGGCTGCCCACTAGAGCGACGGTCCCTTCATGGGACTTAGCTATCATACTCGAAGGCCTGGCTGACACCCCTTTTGAACCACTAGAGTCAGCGCTTGTCAGGTTTCTGTCTCTTAAGATGTTTTTTCTTATGGCTATTACTTCTTTGAAGAGGATTGGGGATCTGCAGGCTCTATCTCCTTATCCTGCCTAGACTTTGCCCCTGGGCTAGTCAAAACTATTCTGCATCCTCACCCGAACTATTTTCCCAAGGTTCCATTCTCGACCATGCACCCAGTCGTTCTCGAAGCCTTCTGTTCACCGCCTTTCACAGCTCCGGAGCAGGAAAGACTTCGGATTTACGTCCACCGCACTAGCCAGTGGCGTAAGTCAGAGCAGCTCTTTATTTGCCATGGGGGTCGCAACCGGGGGGCGGCCGCCACTAGACAGACTCTGTCACACTGTGTGAGAGATGCTATTGCCCTAGCCTATGAGGCATGTGGTCACACTTCACCTCCGGGAATCAGGGCTCATTCAACCAGGGGGATTGCCTCATCAATTGCTCTGGCAAGAGGCGCCCCTCTGCAACAGGTGTGTGATGCGGCAGGCTGGTCCTCTCCACACACGTTTGTTAGATTTTATAGTATGGATGTCAATGCTACTCCGGGTTCATGGACCCTTGAGTCAGTATCCCAGAGCTAGATCTGATACCTCCTTGGCTATTGTGCGCACATGCTACACAACCTGGGGGTCTAGACATTTGCAGTGCAGCGCGTTGATATTCTCGTTCCCATAGCGTTTTCACGCAACGTTGAGTGTAGCTTTTGAAAAGGAACGTCTCAGGTTACTTAGCTGTAAACCTGTTCCCTGAAAGCAGGAACGAGATGCTGCGTTTCAATGCGTTTCAATGTTCCTTCAGACAAAATTGACCTGAGGATGTTTCCGGTTCACTCCTATATATAACCTGCAGGTGCACCTTATTCGGTGACGTTCTGCCTGGCAGAGGTTATAAGCCGAAGTATTCGGCGGTTTTGACATGCACAGGCTTCACAATCGGAAAACAAAGAGATGTTCCCATAGCGTTTTCACGCAGCATCTCATTCCCACTTTATCAGGGAACAGGGTTACAGCTAAGTAACCCGAGACGTTTTTGTTTATTTAGTCATTGCTAGATGCTTTATTGGCATTAACACACAATGTGGATCCAAAGCTTACCAAAGGAAGATTCACAGCAAGTGAACTGGGAAGGAGGTTCAGAAAAAGAAAGGTTACCAAGAAGCAAGGAAAAGGATTTTATACCTTTACTCCAAAGAAGGTTTAAACACAGTTGATTAGTAATTAACACACAGAGCTCATGATCTCATGTTTTTTGTTGTTGTTCTTTTGTGTGGGAGAAAGAACATGTTGAAAAAACAACTCATTGAACCTTTTTTTAAATATGTTTTTGTGCATTTACAATAAATCACTGTAAGTTTAGCAATTATGTCATTGTTTACAGTAGTAACCTGTTAACCATAAAAATGCTGTTAAATACAAGTTGTCTGAATAATTATTTACCACAAAAAAACAGTAAAGAGTACATAATCACAGTAATAAATTGTATATCAAAATACAGCAATATACTGTAGTCTATTTCTACAACTACTGTAGCAAAACAGCATTTTACTGGCAAAACTGCTGCCAGTAATTTACTGTAATTTTAGGCAAAATCTTTTTACCATGATAAAGAATCTGTCATATATTCTCCTGACTATTTCTAGATTTCTCTAGCTGGCTGTCTCAGCTTAATTCCCATCTTGTAAGGTTTGGGTGTAAGTGTGGCTCCAAATATAGGAGTGAAATCTGGCTCTCCTGCTTCTTCAGGCCAAATGAACTGAAAGCGGCGCAGCAGGGAGACCAAGATGAGAAAGAGCTCCATGCGAGCCAGACCTTCACCCAGACATAAACGAGGCCCTGCACACACAGACACACATACATTAACTCTGTTTACTCACTATTCACTTCTTCCTTTAATGTTTGATAAATGTTCTATGGAGTCAAGTCCAAAACCTATATTGACAGCACTTGACTAGATCAGATTTGGGTAATCTTTGTACCATGTTTGCAACAATGTGAGCTCTCACCAACAGAAAAAGGTATAAATGCCTCAGGCTTCTCAAACTGTCCTTGTTCATTAAGGAAGTTTGATGGGTTGAACTCATGAGGAAACTTCCACTGGCCTTCTTCACTCAGCACTGAGGAGAGGTTTGGGATTATAATAGTTCCCTGGAAACAGTGGATGAAAAGCATCAATATGGGTAGCAGAAGGTAAATTAACCCACTGTTTGAAATCATCACCTTTGGGATGCTGTAGCCCATCAGTTCCGTATCTCTTGTGGTCGAGTGGAACACACTCAGAGGGGTGACGTTGGCGATGCGCTGAGACTCATGGATTACAGCCTGTGTGTACGGCATGTTGTGTCTGTCCTCAAAAGACACGTGAGATTTACCCTGTAGAACCTCATCAATCTCCTGCTGGCATCTCTCTAAAAACAATATGTTTGGCTCGGTTACAAATCAAATTAAATCTCTTAGTGAAACATTTTAATGTTTATGCAACAAGATTTAAAGAGGGCAATGAAGTAAAAGTTAAACCTTGAATGGCTGGATAAGCCATGAGGTAAAGGAAAGCTGTAAGGAGGGTGTTGGAGGGGGTATCAGTTCCAGCCATATGCAGGTTTAAAATGTACATTACCAATTGTTCTTCATTAAATGTGGATCTTGTTTTTCCCTGTTAAAAATACACAGTCCAGTTAGTTCAGTTTTACTAAAACTTGAACCTTTGACTATCCCTATTATATGATATTCATATCATATCATAGAATATGAGACTATATCATATTCTATGGAATCTAAGTGAGATACCCTTCTATAGTTTTATATTTTTCGTTTTTTTAATACTTCTCAATGGACACTTTGCACATTCTGTGTAATTTCTAGATTTGATATATTTCTACAGTATATGAATTATATTTTATTGTAACTTTTGTAAATTTGGAGATTTGTACATTCCATCCCAATTTTTTTTCTTTTTTTTTAGTGGGGCTATTTAGTTTAATTGTATTCTATTAGTGCGGGGGTCAGCAACCCGCGGCTCTGGAGTTGCATGTGGCTCTTTCATCCTTCTGCTGCGGCTCCCTGTGGCTTTGGAAAATCAATAATGGAATTTAATAAACTAACTAATTACTTCATTAGTTTTTTTAAATGAAATTATAAATTTTAAGATTATGGTGATCTTGTAACAGAAAAATAAAACATGTTTAATATTTTGTCGTTCATCACACCCGCCAGCACGCAATTTATTGAACATTTCGAGCCACGGTTTTATTAAAGTTGACAGCTGACTGCATGCTCCAGTAGAGAATGACAGCACCTGGACACAGGTGGCATTTTTGGGTTGCTGCAGGTGGATAATTTTAGGTTCTGCTTTTTGTTTAAAAAATACGAGGAGGACTCAAATATACATTGAGCGTTTCCTTTGAAAGTAACCTTCAACCCAGCCTCTTTTTTTTTTTTTTCGAAGTTAATAATGTTTTTTTGCATGCAGAAATAAGATTTACTTTTCTCTTTAGAAGTTCATTGATTTCATGAATGCAACACACTATAGCTTTTTATACATAGAATAAAGGTAAAAAAAAAAATATATMTATATATTAATACAAAGCGCAATTTTACACTTGGTGTAAATATATTTAATATGAATAACCGTGACTGTCAAAAAT
>QMIH01000033.1:52196-68369 GCA_003987875.1 Clarias batrachus
TATATATATATAGTCTATATTGTTCTTTATTAATTAGTAACAAATGTTTTTTATTATTATCTATTTATTTAAGCACATACAGTGGAACCTTGGATTGCGAGCACAAATCGTTCTGGAGGCGTGCTTGTATATCAAAACACTAAATCAAAACTACGTAAATCATATAAAATTTTTCCTTTCGAAATAATGAAAACTCTGATTATTCGTTCCACAGCCCAAGAAAAATAAATATGTAAAAATAATAAGTACAAAATATTAAGTAAAAATAAAACAAATTAACCACACACACTAACGTAAACACTGCCTCATCGGGAAAATTAACAAGAAACATCTCTGACACTCGAGTGCGGCAAACACTAATGGACTCAATGCTGTAAAGTAAAAATAAAACAAAATAACCTGCACTTTACCTTTGAAAAGAATCGTGACAGAGCAGTGTTTCCGTTAGAGTGTGTATGTGCGTGTGAAGGTGAGAGGAGGAGTGTGTGTGACGGCGAGAGGAGGAGGGGTGTGTGTGAAGGGGCACAGTGACCAATGACACACACGCACGCACACAGAGTGCAGGCTGATACAGAGAGAGAAAATGGATCTTTAACCTCTCTAATGAGACTTTCTTTGCTTTACACATGCACACACGTGTGTTATAATAAACAGTACACGCACGCTGTACACACACACATACAAACACAAAATAAAAGGGTTTTTACGCGCGCACACGTGTGGTCACAGTGTTATAGTAAACAGTACACGCGTGCACACGATTACCCAAAGTTTCGCAGCACGAGAGAGAGAAAAACCATTGGCTCAGTTGTGATCATGTGATGCTCGACGTCAAAACAATAAGCGCAGGCGTGCTACATGATACTCGGTACTTGTTAACCAAGGCTTGCTCATTTTTTAAGTCAAAATGTATTAAAATTTCCACTGTAGTTAGAATTAGCAACAGTCATAAGGCAGTCAGTAATCAGGTGATGATATGATGTCTCACCATTGACCAAGGTCCGTTAAGAATCTTGGTAATTTCAGTAATCAATTTAACAGATTTATTAAGGGTTTCGTCACCATATTCATATCGAGTGCCAGACAACATCAGGTAGTTGATATTTGATACTGCATCATGGAACAAAGTCTGAGGATTTAAGACACTTCCTACAAATAGAAAATCAGTGTTCATCAACCTGTCTTTTCTTTGTAGACTCAAAGAAAAAAACACTTTATTTGTCAGCTACCATCAACAACAATATGATAAACAATGTAGAATGTTGATACCTGCATGCTTCTCCAGTTTTGCAACAAGATGTTCAATTTCTCCCAGAATCCTGTTCTCCATGGACTCTTTCCCCAAACCAAAGTTCCTTAAGGTCATGAGAGCAAAGCGCCGATGCTCCTTCCATGCAGGACCATAATCAGCCATTATGACTCCTGTTTCATTTTACTCATATTAAAATCTTTATTTCAGAGTCGGTACATAAAGTATTCATGTCACAGACATGTGTATGGAAAATAGACCCCTAAGTCTAATTCTTTTAAAATTTTATTCATGATGGTTGTGAATCTAATTATTTTTAATCTTACCTATTCCTTCCATCATATGGCTGATTAGCAAATTTTGTGGGCGTCCGGAAAAATCTGCAGATTTGGTCACCAGAGCTTCCTTTATAGCTTTCAAACCATTAAGTACAACAGCTGGGTTTCTCCCAAGATAGAGGCTATAAACATTCCCATAACGCTCAGCCAACTGCAAATAGACAAGTGTTTATTTATTAGATGCATATTCAAAGGGTCATCAATTTCCAACTATTTTAAAGAACTCTTTAAATCCAGCTTGGGATGTGTAATTATTATTATTAGTAGTAGTAGTAATAGTAGTATTAAATAAATGAGTGTTATGCTTGTGAAATGGTACATATGGAAGAACGAAGGTTGAGATACACTAATGACCTCACTAATGACCTAGACAAAGGTCTATACTGCAAATCATCACAATAAAAGGTTACTGACACACACTATTGTCAAGAGTTTTACATTATTGATAATATGGTACCACGAAAAGTTGCTCATGGGCATTAATTATATATTGGCAAACACAAAGTAAACAGAAATACCTACAAGCAGCATTGCAAGTACTGGAAGACATTGCAGGGCAAAATCACAAGGATTGCACATGTGAAGTCAAATCACCTATCTGCAAGGCCGCAGAAAATAAGCCAAGACATAGCCCATAGCCCACTGAGACTACTCAGCTGAGTGCAAACATAAGAAGGCCAAGCATCTCTGTCATGGTTCTGTCAATGTTACACGTAAAGAATCCCTGCAATGAGCGCCAGGACATCCATTTCAGTCTCTTTATCATAATTGTGCACTGTTTGGCTTGTATTTTAGGTTATTAGTGTAAATCAGTGAATCTCCGCAGAAACAAGAGAGGGCTACATAAACATACACACACAGACACGCATATGTGCGTAAAAGTAGCGGCGATGAAGCTGGTACTGCTAAGAAGCGGCAACCAATAACAGTGGAGACAAGAGTGAAAATAATTAAGGAAATGGAGGTGAAAAGATGGCAGACATTGCTCCTTTTTTTTTTTACATGAATCATTCAACCATCAGCATGATTCTAAAGAACACTGTATTGTGTGTCACAGTGTGTAGCCAATTGTGTTAGTATCCTAGTACCTACTGTATACAATGTTTCTTTCGACTCTCCAGGAAAGAAATGGTTGTGAACAAAGTCCAGGTCACATTTGGTATTAAGTTTAAGTATTACAAGAAGTTTAATATTTGTTTGTTTCTTCACATTTATTTGTAAATTATTGTTAAAATCATTAAAAATAGATAGTTAGTTTTACAATTTATAGATAGTTTTACTTAGTAAACATAATGCACAAAAGACCACAATAGAAACTTGTCCATTCTAATCTTCATTAAAAATCAGAATGCAGATAAACCATTACAGTTAAGTCATAAGCTTAGTAGACAATTTTTGGTAATGAATATATAATTTTATATTATATCTTTTAAAAAACAAAATAGCATAACAACAATATAATTACATACCGATCCAAAGTCTTTCAAAGGATTGTTGATGTTAAAATGAAGAAGGTTGCCAAATATGGGTAAGGGTCGTGGCCCGGGGGGGAAGTTCTTTGGCTTCTGGATCCTGATTAAGAAGAAAAAGAGGCAAATGCAAAACCCAACAAAAAATAAAGAGCCCAACATGATGCCTGATGTACTGCTGCTCTACACACTGCGTTAATTTGGCTGGTACACCAAGATCTTTCACTGACTCAAACTTTGCATGCTGTTAATCATTTACTCAAGGGATCCCCACCCCATTTAGTTCGGAACTCAGAACCTACAGTAGTGTCCTGATGGTTTGTGCTACATTGATTATTTGTACAAAAGACTAATACTTCGGAACTACCTGATTCCTGTTTATAATAATAATAATAATAATAATAATAATAATAATAATAATAAATAAGCAACTCTATTATTGTGTCAGTACATGTCACTACCAGTGGTGGATCTAGAAAATATGGCAAAAAATTTTTGGCAGTGTGGCATGGGAAAGCGGTATAGAGTGGAACCTTGGATTACGAGCATAATTTGTTCCAGAAGTGGGCTCGTATTACAAAACACTCGTAAACCAAATCATCATTTCCCATAAGAAATAATTAAAACTCTAATTATTCGTTCCACAGCCCCAAAAAATAAATACATAAAAATAATTAATACAATCTATAAAATGAAAATAAAACAAATTAATCTGCACTTTACCTTTAAAAAAAGTACAAATAAATCCTGACAGATAAGTGTTTCCATTGGTGCGCGCAGGCTCCGTATGTGTGTGTGGATTTAGCCCCTTCCCTCGCCTCGTTTTACACAGTAACACTCCTCCTCCCTCTCCCCACCTCGCTTTTTAAGATTCACAACGGAATCACACAACGGAAACACCGTTTTAACAGGAAAAAATAAATCTTTCTGAGACTGGCATGAGCGTATGTTAACAGACTCACTTTTTAAGTTTCACAACAAGCGCATAAACACAGCGGAAATACCGGAAAAAAGCGAGACTGGCATGAGCGCATACTAAAGGAATCACTTAAGTTTCACCACAAACGGACACACACACAAATACGGAAACACCGTTTTGACAGGGAAAAAAAGAAATCTCTCTCACCTGGCGTGAGCGCATACTAAGGGAATCACTGCTGTAAAGTAAAATAAATAAATAAATAAATAATGAACCAGCACCTTACCTTTGAAAAGAATCACGACAGAGCAGAGTTTCTGTGTGTTTGTGAAGCCGGGGAGGGGCTGAAAAGGGGAGAGAGCGTCTGTGCGTGTGTCAGTGTCGAATTGCGCGTGCACGAGCAGAGTTTCTGTGTGTTTGCGAAGCCGTGGGGGGAGGGGGGGAAAGGTGAGAGAGTGACGCTCGGTGTCAAAATAAGAGTCGCATGTGTGAAGCAAGATACTCGGCGCTCGTAAACTAATACTTGCTCGGTTTCCGAATAAAAACTATTAAAAATCTTTGCTCGGTTTGCGGAACACTCGTAAACCGGAACACTCATAAACGTTACTCGCAATCCGAGGTTCCACTGTACACTGTCTTTTTTTTTTTTTCTTTTTTTTTTTGTAGTTATAGCATGGCATGTATTGATTTTATGTTTTTTGGGGCTCTATCATCTATACATAAAACTGTAAAGTTGGCTTGTCTGTACATTGAAGATATTTGCAAGAAATAATTTGGTTTGGACTGTTTGTGCATGTATCACATAAAAACTACTGAACTAATTTTAATGGGGTTTTCACAGGTGTATGACGGAAATCTCCACATCAATAACGTGGAGTAGTGACGACTTCAGGACCTTTTTCAACAACAAAATTGTAAACATTAGGCTTTAAAAATTGAATAAACATTTATAGAAATCATAAGCTAACCATGCCAGATCAGCACCTAGAATATTTTACTCCCCTTCAAGAGACTGAACTAATTTCATACAAACTTAAATAATTTTTTCAAAAAATTCAAATAATTCAAAAAAGCTGCTTTGCAACGATGACAATTGTTAAAAGCGTTATACAAATAAAATTGAATTGAATTTCACTAATTTCTTCTGCAAAATCATCAACTTGTGTACTAGATCCTGAAACCAGAGGTGGAAAGAGTAATAAAATTTCATACTCAAGTAAAAGTACTGCTACTTGAGTGAAATTTTTACTGAAGTACAAATAAAGTTACCAGTTTAAAAATCTACTTAAGTATGAGTAAAAAGTAGATCATTAAAAATGTACTCAGAGTAAAAGTTATTGAGTTACTTTTAACAGCAGGGGTGGGGATGGGATGGAGGAATTCTAATGTAGTTTAAAAAAGACAAGGTGATGTAAATCTCAAACTAATCATTTTTAATTGAAGGAAGACCTTTGCATAATAAAAGCTGTTGATTTTCTTGTGCTTGAAATTAAAGTGGTATTTTAAATATGGCCAGGGGTTTGCTTCATAAGAATTTGATGGCATTTCATCACTGGCTCCTTTTTTGTCTATCCGTATTGTTCTTGTGAGTTTAGCACGTTTGTTTTCCACGCCCATCAATCAATCAGTCCAGTGGTTCCCGGAGTGCATTTTTTTCCTTCCCTGGTGCATTATGTAACAGGTTTGACCCTTTGTGCACTGGCGGCACCATAAAGCATGGACACAAGGCGAGGTCTTATGGGAAAAAGGGTAATTATATTAAGGGAAAATGGGGAAAGGAAAAAGGTTAAAGGAGTGACGAATTGAAAAAAGGAAGAAAAGATGGTCTGGTGGGCAGTGCTCCGCTGGCATGCAAGCATAGGCTGGTGAGCATTGGCGGTGGGCAGAGTTGCAGCATGGGCCCGCGTGGACAGCAGCTCTAATGGCTCTACTCTCAGGGGATGGCCGGACCGGCCCCTCCCAGCTATCCTGGGAAAGTCCAGTAGCCAAAAAACCCCGACCTACACTCGCCACTGTGTTTTATAGCACGGGGAGATTATAACCCGGGATCCATTACCGGAGATAGCTCACCAGCTGTGCCTTTTCCGCGGCCCCGCCCTTCGCACACCTGCAGAAGGGGAGGCCGTATAGCTAGTGAGCGAGGATATTAGGTTTGGGTGCATGCCAATCACAGGCACACACCGTGACAATTTTTTTTTTTATTCATTTATTTTTTACTCAGTACAGTACAGTACAGTCGTGGCCAAAAGTTTTGAGAATGACACAAATATTAAGTTTCACAAAGTTTGCTGCTAAACTGCTTTTAGATCTTTGTTTCAGTTGTTTCTGTGATGTACTGAAATATAATTACAAGCACTTCATACGTTTCAAAGGCTTTTATTGTCAATTAAATGACATTTATGCAAAGAGTCAGTATTTGCAGTGTTGGCGCTTCTTTTTCAGGACCTCTGCAATTCGACTGGGCTGCTCTCAATCAACTTCTGGGCCAAATCCTGACTGATAGCAACCCGTTCTTTCATAATCACTTCTTGGAGTTTGTCAGAATTAGTGGGTTTTTGTTTGTCCACCCGCCTCTTGAGGATTGACCACAAGTTCTCAATGGGATTAAGATCTGGGGAGCTTCCAGGCCATGGACTCAAAATTTCAACATTTTGGTCCCCGAGCCACTTAGTTATCACTTTTGCCTTATGGCACGGTGCTCATTCGTGCTGGAAAATGCATTGTTCTTCACCAAACTGTTGTTGGATTGTTGGAAGAAGTTGCTGTTGGAGGGTGTTTTGGTACCATTCTTTATTCATGGCTGTGTTTTTGGGCAAAATTGTGAGTGAGCCCACTCCCTTGGATGAGAAGCAACCCCACACATGAATGGTCTCAGGATGCTTTACTGTTGGCATGACACAGGACTGATGGTAGCGTCACCTTTTCTTCTCCGGACAAGCCTTTTTCCAGATGCCCCAAACAATCGGAAAGAGGCTTCATCTGAGAATATGACTTTGCCCCAGTCCTCAGCAGTCCATTCGCAATACTTTTTGCAGAAGATCAATCTGTCCCTGATGTTTTTTTGGAGAGAAGTGGCTTCTTTGCTGCCCTTCTTGACACCAGGCCATCTTCCAAAAGTCTTGGCCTCACTGTGCGTGCAGATGAGGGCTGAGGAACAAATCATTTGAGTTTCCATTATTTCCTATGGGGAAATTCTGTTTAGTGTTTTGAAATACAAGCCTGCTTCCAGAATTAATTATGTTCGTAATCTAAGGTTCCACTGTAGAATTGATACAATAAAAACTAATAAAACATCTGTCTTTATTTTCATCATTTAATGCGATATGGTTTTCATTTTAATTTTTATCATTTAATACGGCACGAGCAGTATTTCCCGTGTCAAGGCATATCAGGAGTAGTTTGCGTGTACCGTGACGGGATGTTACGAGCTCAGTCATCCTTAACTTTTCATCAGCAGTATTACTTTGGCGAAAGAGAAGAGCCGATATTTGAGTCCGTTTTATTTATATTGTACCGGAGGAAAATTCAATGTGTACTAATATCACAGGAAACAGTGTGAGCACACAACTGCTGAAAAAAATACCACAAACCTGAAGAGACTCATCAAGGCATATCATAAAAATCTCAAGGTAGTTTTACTGCCTCTTTGTGGTAATTATGTTTGTTACATGTATTTTATTTTATTTCATGTTTTCCAACTCTCTTTATTGTTTTGAAAATTTTTAACAGACATACAGCATAGGTTAAACAAAAGGCATATTTAAATATAAAAACATGTATGAACAAAGGTGCAACTGTATGTCATCCCAGATCCTATAATCCCCCCCCCCCACTCCCGTCCCATCCCAGGCCATTCCCCAGGAGAGATAAAGACCCATAGTAGTACAACATCAAAAATGTATCCATCCAGTGAGCACTGAGCATATACACATATATAGATATACACACATACATACACATATATACATATATACATATATACACACATACACATATGAGGGGATGCAGAATGAAGTGGATGAGATAAATAGTAAGTGAGGTATGTAAACGCATACATACATACACGCACACACATACATGCATACACGTCTGCATACAAATGCACATACATATTAAAAAAAAGATTTTTAAGTAAATAAATAAATAAAAAAAAGGGGGAGCGGAATAATAAAATAAAACATTAAAAGAAAAAGAAAATAAGAAAAAGAAAAAAGGGGGGGGGGGGAACCCCTCTCCCTAACCGTCCTCTAGGTCTTGGGGACCATCAGGTGAGGTAGTAATATCTAAAAAGGGATCCCATGTCTTATGGAACTTCTCTCTAGAGCTCCTGAGAGAGAATCTAAGCTTCTCGAGTTGTAGGTTATAGAGAACCTCCTTGACCCAATGTTTATGTGATGGAGGATGTGCGAGCTTCCAGCTGAGCAAAATTAATTTTCGGGCTAGAAGGGTGGTAAATGCCAATGCCTGTTTCACTTCTCTGGGCAAGTCTGTCTTGAGGGAGATACCAAATATTGCTTATAATGGGTAGGGGTAATAGTGTGTCCGTAGGCCCTGCTTAGTGTGTCAAAAACGCGTGTCCAAAATGACGTTAATTTGGGGCATGACCAAAACATGTGGACGTGGTTGGCTGGAGTTAAACTGCATCTGTTACAAGCCTCATTGACAGAAGGAAAGATTCTAGCCAACCTCGCATTTGTATAGTGGATCTTATAGAGGACCTCGCACTGGATCAACCTGTGCCGGGCACATATGGAAGAAGAGTCTACTAAAACGAGTGCTGTCTCCCACTGGCTATCGTCAATTTTAATGTTGAGACTGTCTTCCCATGCAGCTCTAACTGCAGTAGGGGGTTGTGAGGAGGCTGACCACATATGCCCATGCAAAATGGAGATGGTGACCACGCCCACTCACAGGTCATCTAAGCGTCAAAACTCACATCAGGCATTCTTATTTCAGCTTAACTTCTCTCTTTCTTACCGACCTAGGTCCAAGAGTATTAAGCCAGATGCACTCTCCTGACAGTTCCTGACCATGCCTCTGTGTCAACCATTTTGAGGCCACCTTCCTGAACATCAAGAACCTTGTCAAGCATGAATTGGATAAAGAGCCTACTTCTGCGGAGACTCCACTAGGTAAGCTCTTTGTTCCACTCCAAGTGTGCCCCCAAGTCATGGAATTCAGCAACACTTCTGGTGGTTGTCCATAAGAGAAGATGTGTTTTGCTTTTATGGCACCCCAACGGACATCATCTCTGATCATGTCCATCAATTCTCTGCAAAGGTTTGGTCAGTTTTCTTGCAAGTTTATCAGTGCCACTACCAGTCTTTCTTTGAGACAGCCATTCAGTGCATGACCTCACAAAAACAGAACATTCTTGGAGTCAGTTGCTTCTGTGGATCAAACGCAACTCCTTGTCACATCTTCCACTGGCCTATCTCCATTCCAGTCTGGGTTACATTGCAGGAGGAGGAAATTGCAGTTCTTTCAGCCCAAGCCTTTGTGTTCTGCTGTAAAAAAAAAAAAGTTGGTTACAGGTAAGAGTACAAAATTGCTCTGTTGCTACCTTTCAAATATCAGGCAGACCCGTACTGTTGACAGCTCCAACCTACCGCAAGGGTCATGCTTCATTGGTCAGACACATCAATCTATCAAACCCCTGGTTCTTGGCTATTGAATTTAATTTATTTTGGCTTTAATTTCTCATCTTTCCCTTTTTGTATTATCAAATGTGTCTGGATCTACCTCTGCACATGACTGTGTGGAGGCCTTTGCCCTCGCGGTTATCAGGCAAGTGTGTAGAGATTGTAAGATATTTAATCTTATTATTTGGATTTCTGTTTATTCATTCTCTGGTTAAACACAAGTAAGTGAACATTGGATTAGTGATTGTGTTCATTCTTTGTTAAAAACAAACAAATTCTCCATGCTCCCTGCAACCCTGCCTATGTCATCGACTAGCTCACCACTACATCAAAGGGAATTCCCTGTTCAACCTCACTCCTCCGTACAGTTCTTCAGTGCCTGCCCATTCACTGCTTAAAGATCAGGCCATTATTCTGCCAACTTCATTCTGCTTAATAACAACCTTACCTGTGTCTTTGAGTCTGCTATTGAGTTTACTTCAGTCATCAGTTCAGTTCTTCCTGAGTTATTAAGGCTATCTACAGCAATAGAAACAAAGTAAGAAAAGCAAAATGATATTCCAGTTACTAATACAAGTCCTGACCCTCTTGATTAAAATAGGCAAGGTAAATAAAAAAATGGCATCCAATATGCCATTTTATTTACCTACTGTGGGGTGAGAAATTCAATGCTTTATATGTAATTATTAGCATTTCAATTAATAAAAAAAATTAACAATAATGAATAGGAAATAAAATCTGACTTAGATGCAATGGAATGTTGACGAAGTAGGGGTAATATTACCAAAGATGTTTTAGTAAGAACTTAACTCACGGCTAACTGGAGTGTCTTTTTTTTTTTTAACAGGGAAAAGAAAGATCTTCATTTAATGAAGAACAATTTATAATGTACATACTACACATGCACTCAGCTGGGACTGATACCACGTCCAGCACCCTCCTTACAGCTTTCCTCTACCTCATGGCTTATCCAGTCATTCAGGGTTTAACCTTTATTTCATTGCACTTTATTATTACTTCTTGTTGCATGAACGTAACTAAACTAAATGAACTTAAATGAAGTAAAATGTTTGCTGAGTATATTTTTTAAACAAACATATTGTTTTTAGAGAGATGCCAGCAGGAGATTGATGAGGTTCTACAGGGTAAATCTCACGTGTCTTTTGAGGACAGACACAACATGCCGTACACACAGGCTGTAATCCATGAGTCTCAGCGCATCGCCAACACCGCCCCTCTGAGTGTGTTCCACTCAACCACAAGAGATACTGAACTGATGGGCTACAGCATCCCAAAGGTGATGATTTCAAACAGTGGGTTAATTTACCTTCTGCTACCCATATTGATGCTTTTCATCCACTGTTTCCAGGGAACTATTATAATCCCAAACCTCTCCTCAGTGCTGAGTGAAGAAGGCCAGTGGAAGTTTCCTCATGAGTTCAACCCATCAAACTTCCTTAATGAACAAGGACAGTTTGAGAAGCCTGAGGCATTTATACCTTTTTCTGTTGGTGAGAACTTTATTGTAAAGCATAGTGCAAAGATTACGCAAATCTGATTCATTAAAATGCTTTTGACATTAGTTTTGGACTTGATGAGTAAACATGGTGAATTAATGTGTTTGTGTGTCCAGGGCCTCGTTTATGTCTGGGTGAAGGTCTGGCTCGCATGGAGCTCTTTCTCATCTTGGTCTCCCTGCTGCGCCGCTTTCAGTTCATTTGGCCTGAAGATGCAGGAGAGCCAGATTTCACTCCTATATTTGGAATCACACTCACACCCAAACCTTACAAGATGGGAATTAGGCTGAGACAGCCAGCTAGAGAAATCTAGAAATAGTCAGGAGATATAATATATACTGAGAAATTATTTATGATAAATAAAATTGTATTACATCACAATAACTAAGGACAGTCAACAGGACAGTAACTTCAACAGTTATCATCTACGCCATTATTTAAAACTTAAATTATAACAATGTGTGGTATTCTGTTTTCTGTAGTCGCACCATCGCTGATACTATTGTAGCGAATATTCCTGTGCGTTTATTGTTTTTTGATGATGTTAATAAAGGACATTCCACTCAAAGTTGTTTTTTGTCACAGGTGATCTACACAAGTAAGCCGCTAACATATCTTTCACACGCAATACACATACACACAACCCCACCATTTCACACAGTACAGTACTCACCCCTTAACATTACTCAGGTAAACTTCATTTAACAAATTAATAACTTGAATTAATGGATAAATATAACATCACATGGAATACTTCCCCACATTTGAACACCAAGAAACACTGACAAATCACAATTTAACATCAGATGAAAATAGCTGGTAAAATCGTAGCTCTCTCCACTAATAGCAAGACTGGAAAAATTCATGATCCCAAATTTCACCGCGATTTCAATCTCTTACTCACATATGACCGCACTCTGGCGTTGTTACCTTCATATAAGAGTGTCCAATCTTATTTCCAAAATAAAATGTCTCATAACAATAATAAAATAAATAAAATATGTCATCTGTTGTAAAAACATATTCCCTGCTACATCCACCCCCATTGTTTTACACCAGATTATGAATACAAAATTTGCTGAATACAATGTCATAATTATATAATATTACATAATAATATTTATAGAATACAATGTCACATGTTCTGAGATCACATTAGATCTGTTTATGGCTTAACTATCTCTTGCGAGATTAAGATAACCAGACAAACAAGATAATCCACAAATTATCCATAGAAAACCATGCTTGTAAGGGACCACCCCTAGAGGGCAGTGTGTGCACGAGTATTTTTTGGTTGTGTTTGTTTGGTTGTGATTTGTTTTGTTAGTCGACTCAGTTTCCCAGAAGGCACCTCGGTCCGGTGATGACGGAGCTCCCCTGAATCGAGGTAGCTAATTAGAATTCTTATAAACAGCTGGTTGTTCTGGTTCGGGCATTAATACTGTCTAGTGGGCTTTTGTTTTTTTGTTTCTTTCCCTTTTCTCTAGGTTCTCCCCCTATCTCTAGTTTCCTTGTTTCTCCCGTGTCCCGTGCTAGTCTCTAGTGTCTCCCTTAGTCTCTAGTGTCTCCTCTAGTGTCTCCCCTAGTCTCTTGTGTCTCCCCGGTCTCTAGTGTTTTCCTTGTCTCTTTAGGCTAGTGCTAACGCCTGTGTAAGATCTAAAGCCTGTGTAAGCTCTACAGAGAGCCAGCGTGTAATGATTAAGAGTCTATGTGTTACGCTTACAAGAGCCAAGGTGTTATGCTGAATAGAGCTTGTGTGTTATGCCTAAAGAGCCGGGGTGTATTCCAGAAAGCAGGTCATGTGACATACCCGGGTAAGTTTAAGAGTAAGTTAGTGGATATCCTCAACTTTCGGTTCCAAAAACGGAGGTAACTCTCTGGATATGTTTGTAACCATAGCAACTTGCTCTCTGAAGATAACCTGCTCAGTAGCAGGTTATGTTCCAGGGTAAGTTTGTTTCAGAGGTTTATTGAGCATGACGTGCGCTTTTAATGAAGATCCTGTGGACGTGGAGGCACAAATTATACAAGTTTTTTTCCGCCGGGAGAGAGTTATAAGACCGCGTATTGATGTCTTTTAATTTCCTAATGATTATTTGAAAGAGCGTTGTCGGTTTTCAAGGAAATTGTTCATTTACTTAACACATCTCTTGAAACCGCATATTGCTAATGCTCAAAGTAATTAAACACATTGAGTACTGTTAACTTAAATAATTGCAATTAGGTCAAATTAATAGACCTTTTTGAGTATTCAGARCTTTTTGATATTTTAAKYAATYGTGAGTACGTAAGTAACAGTAACCGTCACCTTAAAATTCCACCAAGTAAAACTCTATAGAGCGCTGGTGGCTCAGTGGTAGGCGTGAACGGCCGGGGTTCGATCCCCGGGCCGGCTTGTCTGATGTGGTGACAGTAGCAACTATTTATTTGATTTGCAACAAGTTCAACAAACTCAAAAATTTATAGTCCTGTTTGAAAAATGAAAAATGAATAATCGTGGAGTACCACAGGTGAACAGATGTTGCAGTACACATCTGTTTCACATCTGTTCACAGTGCATTCAGAATCAGTACATATCCGTAAATCACCATTTTTCTTCCCTACCAAGACAAATTGGGACGCGAACTCACTGCCCGAATACCTCATTATTTCTTTCTCTTCCATTTGGTCTTAAAGTCTCTTTCAAATTCACACAACGTGTGGGAGACAGACAGCGATATGAAAGATAATAGGGCCTGTTATCTGTAACTCTAACACGATGACAGAGGCCTTTTGCTATGCCACAATCAAAACTGTGATTAAAACATACTCAGATATTTCGACCAGGTCAATAAGTTTGTTTTTACAAGGATTGTTTTTTGAAATCCCTGACATTCAGATTACTCAACTCTTGGCAGGTCACATTAAAAGACCCAAATTCTGTCAAGTCACAATGACAGACCAATACAAATTAAACACATAACCACCATCAAAAGCCAGAGTAGTTAAACAATTTATAATTAATAAAAATGCAGTCAAAGGGTACAAACTTGAGACTTTTAGAATATTTTTCAGTTTGATTTTCAGAGCTGTGAGAACATTTATAACATTGATATATAAAACTGCTTCACTCAGAAAAAAGAAGAAAAAAAATATATATATATACAGTATATTTAACATTATGTAAAATTATTATTATATATTATAATACTCTCTACTTATCTAGAGAGTATTTACTCTCAAATCTAGGATTTGCAGGACAGCAAAATCAGAAAGGGGAATGGTTGGGTGAAGTCAATATGAATGATGCATTTAGGATTTTTTGTTCTAGATTGTATACCTCTATATTCCCAGAGTATCAAAGTTCAGTTGAGAATTTTCTATCCCAAAAATGTACCATGAGTTAAAATTAAGATTGGAAGAGCCCATTTAACAAGTGGAAATAATGTCAGCTATCTCATGATTGCCAACTAGTCATTCTCCTCATTCAATTCAATAATATTAAAAAAAATTGCTTTTGGATATTTAAGCATCCTCGACTGAAAAAGTCCTTCCTTCAAATATCTAAAAGAGATGGTGTCATGGCTCTACCCAATTTCTGTTTATATTACAGAGCAGCAAACATTTGTTGTCTGAACTTTTAGCCAAAATTTTTTATAACCAACCAAATCGGCAAATAAACTCTGTCAAAAACCTCTCGGTCTCTGCACTCGTCTGATCTGCACTCCTCCTCGCAGCAAATCAATCAATTATCCAGTTATTAGGCTTACAGAGAGTATGTCCTCAGTTCAGAAAGTACAGTGTTTTTTTGGGCGAGTTTTTCTCTCTCTAGCCCTACTGTCTCTTACCATCTGTCTTTACATAATTCAGTATTTCAAGAATGGTACATACTGTACATACAAGGGTATCCACTTTGGCAAAGATCTTCTTATTGATTATCAGTTTGCATCATTTAAACAGTTGTTTGAAAGGTTTAACCTATCCAAATCCGACTTTTAAAAGTATTTGAAAGTTAAACAGTTGATACCAAATTTCCCCGAAATCAAATATTATAGATACTTTCCTCTGTCTGTCTCCACTGCGTAAAGGCCTGATATCTGATATTTATTGGGGCCTTTTGTGGGTCTGACTCATACCATACTGAGTAAAATTAAAACTGCTTGGGGTAACATTGTCAGAGGATACATGGAACTCAGTTCTCAAGCTTGTCAATTCAGTTATTTTATGTGATTGATTCAACCATCTCATGTGATTGCCCTGTTTTATTACAGTTAAAGATAGGGCTCATTTTTCCAAAGTTAAGCTCTCTCGTTTCTACCCAGATGTGTTCCCTGTTGTGATAAATGTAAAAGTGGAGCGGCATTGCTTTAATCTGGCCTTTGACTCATGCTGTGTTGTAATTGGTCGGTTGAGCTGTCGGTCTCGCTGAAGTTTTTTTTTATATTTGCTGGACTATTTTGTAATTGTTGTCTCTTATTTTAGTGTTGCTACTAGGTGTTGCTTCTAGTTGTTGTACAAATCGATCACCAATGCACACAACTTTCCATTTGTGGTTCGTTGTTGTTGCTATGTATTGTCACACAATTTCAAGGGTCCAAAATCTAACAAAGCAAAAAAAGAAGCAATGATTTTAACATCTTCAAAGTAAAGAGTGGTTGAGTGTCATCATACCATTGTTATGCAGATGACATGCAGATGACACTCAACTTATTTTCTCCTTTCCTCCCTCTGACACTCAGGTTTCCACCCGGATCTCAGCATGTCTGGCAGATATCTCATCCTGGATGGCAGCTCATCAGCTGAAACTCAATCTGAGTAAAACCGAACTGTTGTTCATTCCTGGTGACTCATCCCCAGGTCAAGATCTTGTGATATCCCTGGACAACAATCAAATCACTCCTTCAGCCACTGCCCGCAATCTTGGGGTAACCTTGGACAATCATCTGTCATTTTCCCCACACATCGCTAACCTTACTCGCTCTTGTAGATTTCTTCTTTACAATATCAGAAGAATCCGCCCATTTCTTTCTTCACAGGCTACTCAGGTGCTTGTTCAGTCC